>JARQOD010007798.1:0-38053 GCA_033576555.1 Oophaga sylvatica
GTACTGTTATGTTTCGGTAGCTGAGGAGTGCAGGTAAAAAAGGCAATACACCAGAGCAGTTGGAATCTATGGGATTGCAGTACCCTGACTAACCACCACAACTAGAGGCAGCCGTGGAGCGTTCCTACGTTGGTCCTAGACGCCTCGTCACAGCCTGAGAAACTAACTACACCTAAAGATAGAAATAGGAAAGCTATCTGCCCCGGAGCAGAACCCCAAAGATAATAGAAAGCCCCCAAACATGTAATGGCGGTTAGACAAGAGGAAATACTGACACAGAAAGAAAATAGAATGAGCAAACGCTGGGGCCCAAACTATCTAAATAGAAAAGGACAGGAAGGGTACTTACTGCAATCCCAGAAAACCCTGAAAAACACCAACTCTACTAATTTCAAAATCACCTGAGATCACACGACCTCTACCACCTAAATTAGCTCTCTGGTGTAACAAAATCAAAACAGCAGCCACTGAAAAAACTGGAAAAAGCAAAAGAACAAAACTCAGTGGCTGAACTAAACTGAGAAGGCAGAAGCCCCCGGAGGGGACCCAGAAGGCCCCCAAAGAAGTGCAGGACAAAATGCAAAAATATAGTAACAACACAAAAGAAGAAAAATTCTTATCTGGTAGCAGGAGATGCAGACACGACACAGCAGGCTACAAGGGAAACTGGAATGAAGGATTCAGACCAGAACAATTGATCACCGGCAACCCTGATGGGAAAATGACTCCCTTATATAAGACCAGTCAGTAACACCTGATTCCCAGTCCTCACAATCTTCACTAGTACCGTTTGTAACCACCAGAGGAAGCCTCTGCTCAGAACTCATCTCAAACCCATTCACAACAGGGTACTGACTCCTGGCCAGCCTGGTTACAGCACGACAGCTGTTTCCTGGCAGTGTGAACGTCAATTATCCTCCAATAAGTTGTGCTGTCGTGTTGCATTCGGGTTAGCCGACTCTATGGTGCCTGCAGTTTAGGTGATTCCTATGTGTGCTGTGGGATATGTAAATAAAGGCTGTTTCCATTGTGACAATAGGACAAGCACCCACTGTAGGACTGTGTGATTCGGTAACTGCGGACGGCTTGCGTCCTGTCAACTTACATTTTCATGGGTGCGTTCTGCTACCCGTCCGGGGTCCAGTACCGTCAACTGGTTCTCCCCAGTGCCTTTGGCCTAGGTGCCTCCATCTCCGTATCCGAGTTCCACCAACGTCTGCTGGTCCTTGGTAGTGATTTGGAGCACAAGTACCTCCTGCTTAGTAACCGTGTCACAGTAACGTCAGCTGGTACTCGGTTGTGACATTACCTCTTTTCCTTCTGCTACCCGTCCGGGGTCCAGTACCGTCAACTGGTTCTCCCCAGTGCCTTTGGCCTAGGTGCCTCCATCTCCGTATCTGAGTTCCACCAACGTCTGCTGGTCCTTGGTAGTGCTTTGGAGCACAGGTACCTCCTGCTTAGTAACCGTGTCACAGTAACGTCAGCTGGTACTCGGTTGTGACATTGCCTCTTTTCCTTCTGCTGCCCCTCCGGGTTCCAGCACAGTCAGCTGGTCCTCGTTACTTCCATTGTCTCTTGCTCCATCTGATACCCGTCAGGGTTCCAGTAACGTCAGCTGGTTCTCGGAAATTAGACGACCTTAAAGACCACCCAGAAGAAGATGACGACAACAAAGACGACGAGCATGAAGCCAACCAGCCTGAACACCATCACAAAGAAAAAATAAAAGATTACCCAGAAGAAGATCACCAACAGGACAAAGAAGGTTAAGACAAACTACAAGATACAGAACAACAGACAGAAGAACAATAAGCAGAAGATCAAAAAGCAGAAGAACATGAAGTATAAGACCAAAATGAAGAGCAAAATATATGCTCTAAATTCTAAGCAGAAGAAGACTAAGCAGTGTATGGGGGTGAGTCCGTTCCTCCTCGTGGTGCCCCTGGAAAATGCCTGCTGCCTGCAGGCTAAACTGAACACGGACAAATACTGTTGTAATTTAAATCTTTTGTGACAGCAAGAACGGAAGGATGAACAATTCATACTTTTACAGATTACAAGTACAGGAATCTCTGTCACAAATAAGAATATGATGAAGAAGATGAAGAGGAAGAAGATGAAGAATTTGAATATGAAGAAGATTAATTAGTTTAATAATAACAATATGAGTAATGTAAACAAAAACATGAATAGCAAGAAGTTTAAGAAGAAGATTAAGAAGGTGAAGATGAAGAATAATTTGATGAGAAAGATGATGCTGCTGCTGAAGATTATGAAGGAGAAAGTGTGGCACTGGCAAAAGTTAAAAGGTGAAGAGCATGGAAGTTGTGAAACATACATATTTGCCAAAATAGAAAAAAGGTTAACAACATTGTCAATTTGTTAGTCAATCCAAACGTATTTCCAAAAAAAAATATATTAATGCTATTCCAATGCATTGGGTTAAACATGTATGCCTTTATTGTCTCCTCAACCTCCCCCAATACATTCTACATTAGTCTTTGTTGTTTTCCTTCATGTACAATTAACCAACAAGGCAAGAATGGTTTTTTTTAATGTCGATATTTGGTTCCCATAGACTTACATGGGACTTCCGGTATCGGAATCGGATATCGACGATATTTAGTGATATCGGCGATACCATTCCGATCCGATATTTTTAGATATCGAGCAGTATCGCTCAACACTAGTAATGACATTTGGTCCAAAGTATTTTTTTTCACATTTTGTAAAAGTATTTGGTGGATTTTTTTTTTCTCACATTTGCTTCCAAGAAATATATTAGTATTACAACTTTATGTTATTTTTTTACATGAACAGATGCAGCAGGTGACAGATTGTAAGGCTCCTGCTGACATCTAATTAATTACAAACTTACACTATTTAGTACTTGAAATACTTTACATTTTTTATGCCAGCAGTAAAGTTCCCATATCAAGACATCCACAGATATCAGCATGAAATATCAGAAATACATAATTTTGATACACATTAAAAGCATTAATGTTTATAATATTAGTCCATGGAGACTATTTGCTTTGATATTATTATTATTATTATTATTTTAATTTACATTTTTACAGATTTTCTTTTAAAAGTTAAGAATAGGCTATATAAGAATATATTATTATTATCTTTTTCTGCATAAAATATTTTCAATTTGCTGTAGCTGTAGCTGTTCAGGCAGTTGTTACAAGTAGAGGTGTGTTGAGCTTGTGAACCTGGACCTATATATAGTGTATATGGTACATGAATGTTTATAAATATCTGTATACACCTTATTTCTCCCTGTATAATTAAAATAAACTGTATTTATGGGAACAAAAAAAAAGATTGTGCATAGATTGAAAATCCATTCCTCCCACCACAAAAAGGCTGTTCCATGTGATTAAATCAGTGAACTCATTTGGAATAATGGAATTGTTCAGTGAAAAAGCTCACAAAATATGCAAGGTCAAACATTTCGGCAACCCCCGCTGTGCCAAACTAGAGAAATACCTATGAAATTACACCCCACATAAAAGTGAATAGAAAGTAATGCACCCTTTCACAGTCTCTAAGGAAGAGATTATATAACATGATTCCAAATATTTAATTAATTTCAATGTTAATGTATAGACACAAATACAAAATTGTCTAAAATAAATATTGCCTAATGGAAAGTTCAGATTATTTTCTATATACTGTATTTTTCGGAATATAAAACACACTTTTTTCCCCAAAACTTTTGGGGAAAAATAGTGTGTATTTTATAATCCGAAATTAGCTTGCTGGGAGGGCGACTGTGGTGGAGAGAGGTCCCAGGGTCGCTGCTGCAGGAAGTTGGTGGCAGCAGTGCCATGAAAGGGGGGCGATTTTGAAGGCCCCAGACTGGGGGGAGGGGGTGTTTAGCAGTGCCATGTGAGCGGGCTCCAGGCAAAATGTCGTCGGAGCTCTCGCCTTTCCATGGTTTTCAATGCGGTTGACTTCAGGAAAATGGCCATTGGAAGCGGTGCATGCATAGATTGAGATCTCAGGAGCTAAGAGCTCAGTACCAAGATCTCAATCTGTGCATGCGCCGCCACCGGCCGCCATTCTCCCAAATTCCATGGCATTAAAAACAATGGACAGTTCAGGGGCACCACATGCATTTTGTGAAAGCTCTGAGCCCGCCACGGCGTCACACAGCCGGACACCCCCCTCCTCCAAGCCATTACGATCATCCCCTCTTCTGCCACCACTGCCACTAGCTTTATGCAGCAATGACTCTAGGACCACGCTCCACTGCAGCTGCCACCCCCCAGTAAGCTACCATATAGGCATATTATAAGATGCACCACCATTTTATTAAAAACATTTTTCCTATTTTTCACTCCTAAATTTGGGTTATGTCTTAACATCTAGTGTGTCCTATAATCTGCAAAATATGGTACTTTACATTACAAAATAAACTGTCTTGGCTGTAGGCCTCTTTGCACTAGTACTTGTATTAAATTACCCTATCAAGACAAGTAAATGGACCGCAGCCTTTGTGTAACTTCATGCATCCTTCCATCCATCCATCCTTCCATCCATCCTTTTATACCTCCTTCCTTCCTTCCTAGAAATGTGAAAAATGTTTCTATGCAAATCGAATTTGTGTTGAATTTTTAAGAATTTGCTCAATGTGCAAATTTGAACAATCATCAAAATCACCCTAAATGGCCATGGCCATCATATATGTTGTTTTTTAGGTGTTTTGTCTTTAGTAGTGTTGAGCGATACGATACTGCAAATATCGGGTATCGGCCGATATTAGCTGTATAGGGCTTTCGATTCCGAGTACCGATATTTTCGTAATATCGGATACCGGAATCGGATTTGTCACTGTCACTGTGAGTGTCCGTCGGTCGGGTCTGTCAGGAGTCAGCGGCACTTACCTGGCAGAAGATCTCCGGCGGTCACGTCCTGGACTGCTTGATGGCCGCCATTATCTTCTCCCTGGCGGTCACATGCAGTTTTTCGCAATAACTGCAGTGACTGCAGGGTAATCCCGGCCGTAAACCAGTCCGATGACGTCACCGCCGGGGAAGCAGGTAATCAGCTGTGCTGCGCCGGGATGACAGGCTCTGCCTGCCTGCCTGCCTCTGATGTCATTCTGATGTAGCAGAGCTGGATCGTCGTGGAACACTCGTTACTATGGACTGCGTCGGACAGGTGGTATACTGCTGTTTTTTTTTTTTCATTTTTTTACAGGAGATCGATGGCGTCGCAGGATGAGACTGTAATAAAAGTAATGAAAACTGTGTTGTTTTATTTATTAAATTAAAAAACTTTTTTATGAACATTCACCCGTCCGGGTACATCAACAATTTAACTATTTACATACAGGGACCCTGTCCGGGTTATTTATAATTTTTTGGCAGGGGTGTTCCAGGTACCACCTGGTACTCTTCTGATGCTTGCCATTGCCAAACATCCGAGACACCAAGGACCACCAGGACCTGATGACGTCGTGTGGCCTGTACAGTCAAGTCGTGACCCGCTATCTGTGTCTGTGTGGGCCCCCTCTTTCATCTCCCTCCGGGTCTGGAGCCCTATGTCCCGGACTGAACGAACCCCAGGGGGCATAACAGGCGCCGGGTACGGGCCAGCTATCATTATCATGTCCATAGCTGGGGCTGCTGAGGAGACCACTGAGGGAGGCTGGGGAGATTTACGGCGTGGGGTGGGCACTTGTGCAGAGGCCTGGATGTGGGAGGCTGAAGGCTCCGAGGGTCTCACAGGTTCCTGACACTCTGGGGACCAGGGGTCGCACCTGGTGACATTTAGGGCATACCATCCATTGTAACCCCAGTGTCGGGTGTAAGTTACCAAGTCTCCTGGCAACAGGTCCCTCCCCGGGTGTCCTTCTGGGAGGTGAGTCTCCACGTCCCGCCGGGTCACAAACACTTCTAAATAAAGTCCAGGCTCCTGGATGAAGCCCCAACCAGCTTTCAATTTAAAGCTCCGTACTGCACCCTTACGCCGCGGCTCCCTCAGGGTTCCTTTATCTTTTCTCATCCGGTCCTTATCTGCCCGGTCCTTCTCGATGTGACGTTGGCGAAGCTTCTGGGATTCGCGCTGCTCCCTTTGTCGCTCGGCTTCTCTCTCCCGACGTCTACGCTCTTCCTCCTGACACCGGTTGTAATTCTCCTCCACCAGCATCTCCATGTCTCCACCATCAAACTGCAGCTTACGATGTCCGGTTTGCGGCAGCTCTCCTGGTGCCCGACAGTCCTGGCAGCGCTCACCTGCGGAGGAAGCAGCCGGCTCTGGAACAGATGACAGTCGGGCTCCGGTACAGACAGGTAGACCTCTGGTGCCTGCGCGGCCTCCTCCATGAGGACGGGTGTCGCTTCTTCTGTCTCAGCGATGGGGGCAGACAGCGGGATCTGGGTGCTGCCGGTGCAGCGTTTTTTGCAGGAACGGGTGCCTCCACTGCGACAACGTCAACCGGATCACATTGCAAGGGCTGGGATGCCCGCACGGACTCCTCTACTAGAACGGGTGCCTCACCTTCCGGTACAGACACTTCAGGTAAGAGGGATTGGCGCCGCTCCAAGTTTAGTTTTAGGGCACGCCAGCTGGCTTCCATCCTGGCGACCTCCTCCCGGTGCCGGGCCAGGCCTCTTAGGGTATCCTCCGCTTCTTGCAGCGTAGGAGGGTTTCCAGGCCGGGTGCCCAACAGTGGTTCCGTGGCGATCGGGTCGCTTCCGTGGGGGGAGAGCTCTGACTGCTCCATCCCTTCACACTTCTGCTCGTGTCCATTAGCCATCTCTGCCAAGTCACATGTGTCATTAGCATCTGGAGAGGGCCCCTCATTTGTAGTGAGGCAGGACCTTCGTGTTAGTTTCCGCACACTGAGGAGGATGAGGAGGCGGAACTCAAGAGCTGTGGGGCACGATCTTACATTGCAGTACCATTTAGAGTGGTCGGCCATCGTTTTCGAGCCACTGAGTGAGTGTACACCCACGAAGAGCACGCCCTTCTTCTTCACCAGTGCCTCGTTGTGACGCAGATATGGCGGAAAAATGGCAAATACATTCTCTGATGATTTTAGCAATTCTCAAGCACAAAACCAGTTCAATTCAGGCACACAGGCACACAGGACTCGCTTATAGCGAGCTACAGAATCCTGTTCGTGACGCCCAAGTTGAGTCGCACAGAGCCAGAGGTTTTGGGGTACTCGGCACCGAGCCCGTCGACTTCTATGGGGTATGTCACGGCTTTACCCGGCAATTGAATCAGAGTCTATTTTACTATGTAGAAGTGTATAAACTATAATATATGTATATATATATGTCACAATATATATCACATTAGTGGCGATCAAAATTGACAAGACCCCACAAAGTGGTATAAAAATTACAAAATTACTTTATTAACAATGACAATGATGTGACATGAACAATGCAAAACTTGGACAATACAAAAACAAAAATAAGGGTACAGAAACACATGAAAAGAGGGACTCTACACCGTGGTGGAACGATATTCACCCACAGCCTAAACGCAATACATTATGAAAGTGTATATAATCATCTATCCTCAATACAATTTAATAATGGTCATATAGTGATTGATTACCAATGTTGTGCTATAGTACTGGTACCAAGAGGTAATGACATAATGATACCTTCAATATACAAGGGTTCCCCTAATTGACATGACCAAAAAATCATTGTGGGATGAAAGAACACTATAACCAATAATGCGGTGGTAATGCTGTAAACCTACCGATAGCTCGGCTGGGTAGCCACCTGGACGTCCAGGTGGCTACCCAGCCGAGCTATCGGTAGGTTTACAGCATTACCACCGCATTATTGGTTATAGTGTTCTTTCATCCCACAATGATTTTTTGGTCATGTCAATTAGGGGAACCCTTGTATATTGAAGGTATCATTATGTCATTACCTCTTGGTACCAGTACTATAGCACAACATTGGTAATCAATCACTATATGACCATTATTAAATTGTATTGAGGATAGATGATTATATACACTTTCATAATGTATTGCGTTTAGGCTGTGGGTGAATATCGTTCCACCACGGTGTAGAGTCCCTCTTTTCATGTGTTTCTGTACCCTTATTTTTGTTTTTGTATTGTCCAAGTTTTGCATTGTTCATGTCACATCATTGTCATTGTTAATAAAGTAATTTTGTAATTTTTATACCACTTTGTGGGGTCTTGTCAATTTTGATCGCCACTAATGTGATATATATTATTGTGTGGTATAAGTTTAAATATTGGTGGGCATTTTTGTGAAAAATATATGTCACAATGACATGTATATATATATATATATATATATATATATATATATATGTATTCTATGTGTGTATATTTTGTGTTTACAACGAAAGAAAGTGTTTTTTTTAGTTGCGATATTTTGTTCCCATAGACTTACATGGGACTTCCGGTATCGGATATCGACGATATTTAGTGATATCGGCGATACCATTCCGATCCGATATTTTTAGATATCGAGCAGTATCGCTCAACACTAGTCTTTAGCAGTTCTTGATGAGTCCTTTTGGGCAAAAAATATAAACAATTTTTTTTGCATATCTGTACCGCAGCATGTTGCCACTGTTGTCTTTTTGCCTGGCACCTACAAATTCTTGATTGGTTCTTCGTGAAAGGGATTTTTTTTTTAAAAAAAGGTAAAAAATCAGACATTTACCTGTGTGACTGTCTTTCTCACAAAATGTGAATTTTGCTAACTTTAGATTTTTTGCACATCAGTTTTCTTAATAAAATTTGACATATGTACAAGCCACATCAATATTGTGGCCTGTTGCCTCTATTGCTTTTTGAGTGTGTTTTATGGTCCATCCTTTGTGGAAAGAATTTTGATTCAAATCTTGTAGCTGACCACCTAGTAACGCTATGAAGCAGGGCATATCTGGAGGTTAGAATCAGGAGGGAGGAGGATGAGGAGCTCAGGATATTTCCAAAAATTAGAGTTATGAGAGGAGTTATGAAGTGGTGATGGAAGTAATGTCATCTGAGAAAGAGGGAGAGTGGTGAGTAAGAAAACAAAATCAGCTCATCTGTTGTGGCATGTGGTGTGGGAAGCACAGAACCCGTGCAGTCTCACGTAGTGATGAGCGAGCACTAAAATGCTTGGGAGCAAATTGGAATACTTGGACAGAACAACGAGTCCAATGTAAGTCTATGGGAGACCCGAGCATTTTAGCCGCGATCCCCCCTGGGGGTCCATTTAAGGTCTAAATATGTCTGAAAATGATGGAAACCCTGCTCAAATGACACGGGGACATCATGGGAATCGCCCATGGAAGCATTCCTGACACCTAGTTCACAGCTTTAAACAATGTTGTCAGAGTTTCATGCCATTTTTACCGGTGCACCAAAAAACATACCAAAACAAAACCACAACGGATTTTGCTGGGAAATATGTAAAGGTACATCCTTTCCAGGTTAATGACTTGTATATAAGGCAAAGCAATTAACCCCAGACCAAAATGTTCCTCCACCACTTGGGCTATGTTCAGACACAGCGTTTTTGAAGCGTTTTTTCAACTTTAATATTGCTTTCAACCAAAATAAATGCATTAACTGGGAAACATCATTGTAACATTTAACAACCCTAGCCGGCCATGTAGTGTGTGACACATAAGCAGGCACATATTGTTTCATTTATGAAGGAAGGACACTTAAAGTCACAGAGCCTATTTTTACAGGTGCATCAGGCAGCATTAAACTGCTTAAAGGGCCATTATAAACAGTGGGTCTCCTAAACATTAATAGCCTAAGCTGTGAGTGGATGGGCTGCCAAGAATTACGATGCACCCCAATACCCCTTTCACGAGATGTCCAGGAGGGCTTCCATAAAAAATGTTGCATTGAATGCAAGGCCTGCCCTGCTACCAAGTCATATGCACCCCAATAATCATTTGAACCCAGGTACTGGATGGGCCCAGGAAAATCCACTTCACATTATTAATTTTGTCCTCCCATTCTGTTTTTATTTTCATTGACTGCAAGGCCTGCCCTGCTAGCAAGTCATATTCACCCCAATAAACCCAATCCCCCTTTGAAAGATTCATGGAGGAGGGCCTCATAAAAAATTTCCCATTAAAAATGAGCAGGACTCCTAGACTTGGAATGCCCATACACTAAGTGTATAGGCTGGCCAACATTTCCCCTGTGGGGTACACCTCAACCTTTTCCATAACAAGTACTTAACACCCAGCAAAAACACCCACACTTGTTAGGATTTTGACACTGGCTGTAGCAGCATGGAACACGTTAACCCTGGTGATCTAGTGGCGGTGGATGATGAGACATGCAGGAAGGCCTGATTAAAAACTAGGCCCAATTTAAAGGAGCTGGTCTCCTAGACTTGGAATGCCCACACACTAAGTGTATGGGCTGGCAAACATTTTTCCCTGTGGGGAACACCTCAACCTTTTCCATAACAAGTATTTAACACCCAGAAAAAACACCCACCCTTGTTTGGATTTTGACACTGGCTGTAGCAGCATGGAACACGTTAAACCGGGAAAGAGCTAGTGGCGGTGGATGATGTGCCGTGGAGGAAGGCCTGATTAAAAAATAGGCCCAATTTGTAGTAGCATGTCTCCTAGGTTTGGAATGCCCATACACTTAGTGTATGGACTGGCAAACATTTCCCTTTGTGGGTGTTTTTTGTATTCTGGTGACAGGCATCATAACACCCTTGCCAAAACAAAGAGTGGCCGGAGCATGACTGAATAAGTTCACCCTGGTGTTCAAGTGGTGGTGGACGGTGAGGATGAGGAGAAAGAGGAGGAGGACACCAACTAGCTAAAATCAGGAAGTGTATATCCATGTTTAGTTGTGCAGAGGTGCATAGGAATACACCTCCCAAAAAAACACTACATTGGAGTTTAGGCTTTGCTGTCATCATTAGAGTCAGCCTGTCTGCATTTTCCGTAGAAAGGTGAATGGCTTATCTGTGATAATGCCACCAGCAGCACTAAAAACCAGCTCGGACAAAACGCTAGGGGCAGGGCAGGCAAGGACCTCCAAGGTGTAGAGAACCATCTCATGCCACGTGTCCAGCTGGGATACCCAATAATTAAAATGCACAGAGGAATCATGGAGGATGTTGGTACGGTCAGCAAGGTACTCCCTCAGCATCTTAGCGAACATTGCATTGCTTGTCAGATTACCCCGCGCCTAAGTGCATGGGCGATGGGAGGGTCTTTGAAAACTCTCCCTAAACTTTGCCAGTGTTATGCTGCCTCTGCTGGAGTGGACTTGTGTCTGTCTCGCCTGTCCTGTTTGGTTGGCCAACGAACTGTTATCTCTGCCGCCAGCGTTTTGCAATGGGAATTTTTTTAATAATTCTGCAACAATTGGCCTATGGTACTGCACCATTTTGGTACACCTGTCTGCCTCTGGAACAAGAGATTGAAAGTTATCCTTGTACCGTGGGTCTAAAAGTGTCACTAGCCAGTAAAGACTGGTACCCAATATTTTTACAATACGAGGGTCACAGGAAAGGCAGCGCAACATAAAATCTGCCATGCGTGCAAGACTGGAAGACTGGTAAAAGGCAAGACTTCCGTGTCCTCATCAACAGGACGACTGACCAAGGTGTCCTCCTCCTACTCCTCTTTCTTTTCCTCTTCTTCCCTGTCCTCATGCCATCCACGCTGAACAGAGGGTATGACATTTGTGGTTGTAGTCCCGTCTGTAGCGCATGAAAGCAGCTCCTGTTCTCCCTCCACCTCATCTTCATCATTGTCAACCGATCCACTTTGGGATGACACGAGGCTGAGCTGTGTGTAATCATATGTGAAAGAAGAGGTTAATTTCTGTTCTCTAAAATTTAATAAAATAGAATAAAATACCAGTAAATAGTTATATGATGGAATAACCTATGATCTGGTTATTATCTGTCTACAGCTTAACATTTTTGACATTTTTATGGCTAGTGGTCAGTTCCTACAATTCCCAGAAATTATAAAGGACAAGTTGTTGTTTCCAAATTTTAAGTAAGTGTAAGGATTAGGTCTCGCTTATGTGCGACCGGAGGCAAGCAGGAGAGCGACTTCACTCGATTCTTCAAGCAAGTTTATTCAAACTTCATAAACGGCTCAAAACAAAACAAAAACAGCCTTCTCTGGCAAAGTAACAAAAGGCACATATACAGTCCTTGTACTCTAGCAGATTAGTCTCTTTCAGAGCACACACACTGGAGGTCTCCACACCTCCAGCCACTCACACCTGTGGTCAGCAGTAGGCTAATTTATATCTCAGATACCCAGCTAACACAGAACACATGACTGGTCATGTGGTAGTGACTAGTGTTGAGCATTCCGATACTGCAAATATCGGGTATCGGCCGATATTAGCTGTATCGGAATTCCGATTCCGAGTTCCGATATTTTCGTCTTATCGGATACCGGAATCGGGATTGTCACTGTCACTGTCAGTGTCCGTCGGTCGGGTCTGTCAGGAGTCAGCGGCACTTACCTGGCAGAAGATCTCCGGCGGTCACGTCCTGCACTGCTTCATGGCCGCCATCTTCTTTCCCCGGCGGTCACATGCAGTTTCTCGCGATAACTGCAGTGACTGCTGGGTAATCGCGGCCGTAAAGCAGTCAGTCCGATGACGTCACCGCCGGGGAAGCAGGTAATCAGCTGTGCTGCGTTGCAATGACAGGCTCTGCCTGTCATTGCGATGTAGCAGAGCTGGATCGTCGTGGGACTGTCGTTATGGACTGCGTCGGACAGGTGGTATACTGTTGGTTTGTTTTTTTTCTTTTTTTACAGGAGATCGATGGCGTCGCAGGAATGAGAGTACAATAAAAAAAATGAAAACTGTGTTGTCTCTTTTATTTCATTAAAAGACTTTTTTCTTGCTTTGTCTTTTTTTTATACATTTAATAACTTTGGGATTAATAATGGATCGGTGTCTTATTGACGCCTCTCCATTATTAACCGGGCTTATTGTCACCGTGCAATCAACGGTGACATTAACCCCTTATTACCCCGCTTGCCACCGCTACAGGGCAAGTGGGAAGAGCCGGGTAAAGTGCCACAATTGGCACATCTTTTGATGCGCCAAATGTGGGGCTGCTGTAGCCTGGTATTATCAGGCTGTTGAGGGCCAAAATCCATGGGCCTTGACAGTCTTTTAATACCAGGCCGCAGCAGTCTGCATTTTACTTGGCTGGTTAACAAAAATAGGGGGGATCCCCACGCCGTTTTTTTTTCGAGGGGATCCCCTATTTTTGTTAACCAGCCAAGCTAAGCAGACTGCTGTGGCCTGGTATTATCAGGCTTGCAAGGTCCATGGATATTGGATCCTTACCAGCCTGAAAAACCAGGCCTCAGCGGTCTGCTTCATCTGGCTGGTTAACAAAAATAGGGGGGACCCCACGCCAATTTTTTTCGAGGGGATCCCCTATTTTTGTTAATCAGCCAAGATATGCAGACTGCTGTGGCCTGGTATTATCAGGCTGGCAAGGTCCATGGATCTTGGCTCCTTAACAGCCTGAAAATCCAGGCCTCAGCGGTCTGCTTCATCTGGCTGGTTAACAAAAATAGGGGGGACCCCAGCCAATTTTTTTCGAGGGGATCCCCTATTTTTGTTAATCAGCCAAGATATGCAGACTGCTGTGGCCTGGTATTATCAGGCTGGCAAGGTCCATGGATCTTGGCTCCTTAACAGCCTGAAAATCCAGGCCTCAGCGGTCTGCTTCATCTGGCTGGTTAACAAAAATAGGGGGGACCCCACGCCAATTTTTTTCGAGGGGATCCCCTATTTTTGTTAATCAGCCAAGATATGCAGACTGCTGTGGCCTGGTATTATCAGGCTGGCAAGGTCCATGGATCTTGGCTCCTTAACAGCCTGAAAATCCAGGCCTCAGCGGTCTGCTTCATCTGGCTGGTTAACAAAAATAGGGGGGACCCCACGCCAATTTTTTTCGAGGGGATCCCCTATTTTTGTTAATCAGCCAAGATATGCAGACTGCTGTGGCCTGGTATTATCAGGCTGGCAAGGTCCATGGATCTTGGCTCCTTAACAGCCTGAAAATCCAGGCCTCAGCGGTCTGCTTCATCTGGCTGGTTAACAAAAATAGGGGGGACCCCACGCCATTTTTTTTTCGAAGGGAACCCCTATTTTTGTTAATCAGTTCCCTCTGACGTCACTGATTGTGTCCCTGGCTGACCTGAAGTGAAAGTGGAAAGCAATCAATTAAGCTTTCCACTTAAGGGCCCGTCTCACATAGCGATATCGCTACCGAGATCGCTGCTGAGTCACTAGTTTTGTGACGCAGCAGCGAGCTCACCAGCGATATCGCTGTGTGTGACATTCAGCGACGATCAGCCCCCCTGCCGGGTATCGCTGATCGTCGCTGAAATGTCAGGACCTTTGATCGCTGGTTTCCCGCTGACAGGCACACATCGCTGCGTGTGACAGGCGGGAGACCAGCGATCCGCTGGTAACCAAGGTACACAGCGGGTTTCCAGGCGCGGGGCTGTGCCTAGAAACCCGCTGTGTACCTTGGATACCAGCGCCCTGATGCAGGGAGCTGGTATCCAAGGTACATAGCGGGTTTCCAAGCGCTGCGCGGTGCCTGGAAACCCGCTGTGTACCTTGGTTACCAGCGGATCGCTGGTCTCCCGCCTGTCACACGCAGCGATGCGTGCCTGTCAGAGGGAAACCAGCGATCAAAAAAAGGTCCTGACATTTCTGCGACGATCAGCGATACCCGGCAGGGGGCTGATGGTCGCTGAATGTCACACACAGCGATATCGCTGGTGAGCTCGCTGCTGCGTCACAAAACTAGTGACTCAGCAGCGATCTCGGTAGCGATATCGCTATGTGAGACGGGCCCTTAAGCGATGTTACCCGCAGTGTCGCTGTCCCAGATCGCTGCCTGAGCTGCCTGTTTGGCAGCTCAGCAGCGATCATGTAGCGATACACCAGCGATCCTGACAAGTGCATATCGTTGTCGGGATCGCTGGTGTATCGTTATGTGACACCCAGCCTTTACTCTCCTGTCAGGCAGGAGAGGAACTCAATCATTTGGGGTTTACTGTGAGGCTGCAGCATTAGCTGCGGTCCCTGCAGTAAACATTAACCCTTTCTGAAGGATTACACCGTGGGACCTGACTGTGCATGGGATAGGTAAGAATAATTTTGCTTTTTTATTTTATTTTTATTACAGGAAATGGTTTTTGCAGTAAAATAAAAGATGGTCAAAAACATGTGTCTTTATTTCATTAAAATGATTTTTAATTAAAGTGTGTGTGTTTTATTTTTATTTCATGCAATAGGATTAATAATTGATAGTTGTCTAATTGACAGCTCTCAATTATTAACCTGGCTTAAGGTCACCTTTCAATAGCAAGGTGGCTTTAACCCCATATTAACCCATTCGCCACCGCTACAGGGCAATGGGAATAGACGGGCAAAGTGCCAGAAAGGGCGAATCTAATTATAGATTTGTCTTTCCTGGGGTGTCTGGGGGCAGATGTTAGTAGCCGGGGGGGCAAAAATAATGGTCCCTCTCTGGGCTATTATTATCTGCCCCCACTCACTGGCTTTGTCTGTCTGGTTGCGAAAATAGGGCGGGAGCCCACGCATTTTTTTTCAGCAATTTTACACCTCATATATATATATATATGTCATTGAATTTGTGACACATATATATATATATTTATATTTGTAGTTCATACACTTCTACATAGTATAATAGCCGCTAATTCAATTGCCGGCTTTTGTGAAAATGCAGAACCCGACATGAAATGACACTTGGTGTACATAGGGTTAACCATGTCTTTTCATGTCCTTTGCTATCTAATTTGCACAAACAATTAAATCAGACTATGTGTGCAAAATTTCACACCTGTAGGGGTTAATTAAAGGTGTAAATTCGTAGCAAAAAAGTCCGTTTTTTTTACAACGAATTTACACCTTTAATTAACCCCTACAGGTGTGAAATTTTGCACACATAGTCTGATTTAATTGTTTGTGCAAATTAGATAGCAAAGGACATGAAAAGACATGGTTAACCCTATGTACACCAAGTGTCATTTCATGTCGGGTGACCCGACATGAAATGACACTTGGTGTACATAGGGTTAACCATGTCTTTTCATGTCCTTTGCTATCTAAGGCCGGAGTCACACTGGCGACAAAATCGGACGACTGCAATGCATGAAATATCGCATTGCAGTCGGACCTATGTTAATCTATGGAGCAGCTCCCAGTATCAGATTTTTTGTGGTCCGTTTTAAACGTCCGTGTACAATCGCAGCATGCTGCGATTGTCACCGATTGTCGGTCGACAATCGCCAATGCAAGTCTATGGGAGCGATGAAAAATCTGATTACAAACGGACCACACTGTGTGACTTGCGATGAAATCGCATCGGTGTCCTTTAGAAAAGCCGGCAATTCATCCCCGCCTATACTGTAAAATCACACTGACAGCTTTAATAAAGACTAGAAAGAATAGATATATACACATAGAACACATACATATATATATACATGTCATTGTGACATGTATATATACATATATTTATAGTTCCTAGACTTCTACATACTGTAATAGCCGCTAATTCAATTGCCGGGTTTTGTGAAATCACAGAAGCCGACATGAAATGATACATTGTTTCCACACATTTAACCATGTAATTTCATGTATTTTTATATATGTTTGAAACATACAATTACATGAGTGTATTTGTGCAAAATTTCAGACATGTAGGGGTTAATTAAAGGTGTAATTTCGTTGAAAAAAAATGCGTGGGCTCCCGCTGTATTTTCTCCACCAGACAGACAAAGCAAAGCGAGTGGGGGCAGATAATAATAGCCCAGGGAAGGTGCATTTTTTTGTGCCCCCCCTGGCTACTAACATCTGCCCCCAGACACCCCAGAAAGGGCAAATCTATAATTAGATTCGCCCTTTCTGGCACTTTGCCCGTCTATTCCCATTGCCCTGTAGCGGTGGCGAATGGGTTAATCTCACCTTACTGTCACCTTGCAATTGAAAGGTGACCTTAAGGCAGGTTAATGATTGATAGCTGTCAATTAGACAACTATCAATTATTAATCCTATTGAAGTAAATAAAAAAACACACACACTTTAAGAATAAATAATTTTAATGAAATAAAAACACATTTTTTTGACCATATTTTATTTTACACTAAATCCGTGCGAAGCCATTGATCTCCTAAAATAAAGAAAAAGAAATAAAACAACATTATTCTTACCTATTCCGCCGATCTGTCACGTCCCACGCTGTAATCCTTCACAAAGGGTTAACTAGCTTTGAGCCAAGCAGTGCAAGTAATCCTGCATGCTCAGCTCAAAGCTCCTGAATGAATAAGTTCCTCTCCTGGCGACAGGAGAGGATGTGTTTCATGAATGAAGCTTAATTGATTGTGTCCACTTTCCCTTTAGGTCAGGTCACTACAGTTAAATTGGCAAGAAATCAATTAAGCTCCATTCATGAATCTATTCCTCTACTTTCGCTGGGAGAGGAACTTATTCATTCAGGGGAATACAGGTCTGAGACAGCATTATTAGCTCTCTGCGACCTTTAACCTGTTAACCCTTTCTGATGGATTACACCGTGGGACCTGACTGTACATCGGATTGGTAAGTATAATTTTGCTTTTTTATTTTATTTTTATTACAGGAAATGGTTTTAGCAGGAAAATAAAATATGGTCAAAAACTGTGTGATTATTTAATTAAACTTATTTTTTATTAAAGTGTGTGTGTTTGATTTTTCTTTCATACAATAGGATTAATAATTGATAGTTGCCTAATTGACAGCTATCAATTATTAACCTGGCTTAAAGTGACCTTTCAATTGCAAGGTCATTTTAACCCCTTATTAACCCATTCGCCACCGCTACAGGGCAATGGGAATAGACGGGCAAAGTGCCAGAAAGGGCGAATCTAATTATAGATTTGCCCTTTCTGGGGTGTCTGGGGGCAGATGTTAGTAGCGAGGGGGGGCACAAAAAAAATGTACCCTCCCTAGGCTATTATTATCTGCCCCCACTCGCTTGCTTTGTCTGTCTGGTGGAGAAAATACAGCGGGAGCCCACGCATTTTTTTTTAACGAATTTACACCTTTAATTAACCCCTACATGTCTGAAATTTAGCACACATATACTCATGTAATTGTATGTTTCAAACATATATAAAAATACATGAAATTACATGGTTAAATGTGTGGAAACAATGTATCATTTCATGTCGGCTTCTGTGATTTCACTGAAGCCGGCAATTGAATTAGCGGCTATAACAGTATGTAGAAGTGTAAAAATTATAAATATATGTATATATATATATGTCACAATGACATAATATATATATATATTATATTATATATATATTGTGCTCTATGTGTATATATCTATTCTTTCTTTTGGCATTTAAATACTATTCTTTTGGATCCATTATATGTCAGTTTTGCAAGCCTGCGAGAAAATCTCGCAAGTCGGATGAAAATCGGATGTTACAAGGTACGCACACATGCGATTAAATCGCATCTTTGAAGGAAAATCGGATGCCAGAAGGATGTGTGATGTTTTTATTTTGATCCGATTGTCGACCGTCTAAAACGGACCGATTTTTTGTGGTTGTGTGTGACTCCAGCCTAATTTGCACAAACAATTAAATCAGACTATGTGTGCAAAATTTCACACCTGTAGGGGTTAATTAAAGGTGTAAATTCGTAGCAAAAAAAGTCCGTTTTTTTTACAACGAATTTACACCTTTAATTAACCCCTACAGGTGTGAAATTTTGCACACATAGTCTGATTTAATTGTTTGTGCAAATCAGATAGCAAACGACATGAAAAGACATGGTTAACCCTATGTACACCAAGTGTCATTTCATGTCGGGTGCTTCTGTCTTTTCACTGAAGCCGGCTTTACCCGGCAATTGAATGAGAGGATATTTTACTATGTAGAAGTGTATAAACTATACATATATGTATATATATATGTCACAATGACATGTATATATATATATATGTATTCTATGTGTGTATATTTAGTGTTTACAAGGAAAGAATGGGTTTTTTTTAGTTGCGATATTTTGTTCCCATAGACTTACATGGGACTTCCGGTATCGGTATCGGGTATCGCCGATATTTTAGTGATATCGGCGATACCATTCCGATTCCGATACTTTAGGATATCGGAAAGTATCGCTCAACTCTAGTAGTGACATCATCACAGGTCCTCAAACCACATACAAAGGTATAGTGATGCCCTACTCTCCCATCTCTCTATGTGTTCATTAATATGCTACATACCTCCCCCCTCTGCCTAAAGCCATGGGCTTGGCACATTTCATTCACCGACTAGAAACTCTTTTCAGTCGTCTCCACAATTAAATGGTCTGTCATAGTCGGGCCTTGCTACTTTTAAGGCATCCGTCATCTGACTCTGTCACGGTTTGGCCTAGGTCACTGAGTCCTGAGCTCACTCAGGTTTCACTGCTTCTACCTCTCATTTCAGGCCATCTATGTCCTGTCTTAGTTCCACTTCGATGACTTTCACTCTGAAGCGAACCTCTGCGCCTCTCAATACTGTGGGTTGAAGGTGACTGCCTTTTTCCCCCCAACTCTTGCAGCTGTCTGTTGGTCTGCTCCTTCTCAAGTCTTAGCTGCTCTATTCTTCCCTGGTACGCATCCAGGAGCATCCGGATCTTCCCAAGGCTTTCTACCAACCCCCTCCGACTTGGAGCTTTTCGTGTTGGCTTCCGACGTCTCTGCTTCTCGCGGAGGCATGGTAGTGGCATATCCCTTATGTCAGCCTCCCGCTTCACTGTGACTTCCCGGGTGTGGCCATCTGTGTGACGGTTCCCTTGCTGGCTTTCTTCCTCCGTCAAGGCCCCTTCTTTGGTCAGCCTCTCCAGGTCACTCTCCTCCTTTACGCTCGGACCGGGAGAGCGCAACAGTTCGATTTCCTGGTCTGTCGTGGATTTCTTGAGCTGGGTATTAGCTTCCTTCTCTATATGGAGTTCTTGGAGAATTTTCTCTCGCTCCTCTGTCCAGCAGCGGTGCTCATCCTCTCTTCGTAGTAGTTCCTGCTGATGCTTCTCCTGGGCCTCTCTGAACACCTCTGTATCTTTGAATAGGACCTTGTTCACAGTCTGACACGCCGACAGTTGACCCTGGACTCCAGAGACTTCCTTCTCCAGGTCCTCCACTTGTTGCTTAATCACTTGTCTCAGGATCCTTTCTCGCCCGACTGTCTCTTTAAGCAGCTCTATCTCATGGTCTTGCTCTCTTTTATGCAGTACATGTGGCACCATCATTTCCCTCTTATGTCTCTTCTTAGAGAGTACAGGCTGTCCTGCCTTTCTGCAGCCCCTGCGGCAAGGAGGAGATCTGCCACTTGTACCCGACTCCACCTGGCTGCACTCGCTTTCACTTGTGTTTGAGTCACAGTCTGCATAGGAGTCATTCCTACTCTCCCCTGTCATCTGGGAACAAGTCCCCACTTAACCAGGTGTCGGCCCCTATTCCTGGACCTACCCAGTTTTCTTTGGTCATATGTTTGATCACCCCAAAGTCCCCACTTTGGTCTGACCCCCACTTTCTTCTGGTCACCAGGAACTGGATATCTTTGACTTTAGGGTTTGCTACCTCTGTTTTACCCACCAAACTATCAGAAACCACTACAGCCGCCTGCTGGAATGGGCCTCTCCTAGGGTCATTCTGATTCTCTTCTGAGCAATCAGCCAGTCCTTCGTCCCACACCTCCCAAAACCGTTTGAAATCCCGGCTTATTACTATAGGGTATGGCAAGTCTGGGACTACAGAGACATCATGGGTAGAAATAATAGTTGGTGTCTCAATGATTACCCTGGTTACCGGATACTCCCTAGCGACCCTATGACTGCAATGGACTTCCATCTTCCTTCTGGGAATCAGATAGACAGGGAGTGTGTCGCTCAGCAGGGTCACCTGGCTTCCTGAGTCTAGAAGTCCACTCACACACTCTCCATTCACTATTAGAGAACAGTTCAGTGACCCCTGTCAGATGTAAAGTCAGTACACCATTCTGGACATACGCTGTTCAAACCCTGAACCCGGCAATAGTCCCTCGGCTCATCCGCCGCCACCTCTTTTCTCCTCATCCACTCAGTTTGGGACTCCGCCCCCTCCGAGTGTGGCAGTACTTTATTAGGGTTTACTGGTTCCCCATTCTCGCTAGTGACCTCAGAACCCTTTCTCCACAGATCCCAAAGCAGACAGAAATCCCGGCCTATAATTATAGGATGCACCAAGTCCCGAACGAAGCCGACTTAATGGGACTCAGTGCCATGCGTCGTTTCAATGACCACTCTGGCCATAGGGTAGTCCTTTACATCACCATGTATGCATTGAACACTGACTTTTTTCCCTGGTAATATGTTGAGAGGAAAAGTGGCCCTAACCAAGGTCACTAAGCTCCCAGAGTCTAGCAGCGCCGTTACTGCGTCACCCTTCACCTTCACGGGACATACTTGAGGACCCTGTTTGGGGAACGGGTTCCTACTGCAGGCTGGATATGCATACCATTAAATGCAGTGTCCTATGCTGCAGTCCATCTGCTCGGTGGTCTGGGAACACCGTGCAGCTATATGTTCTGGCTCGTGGCACCTCCAACAAATAATATCACCTGCAGTGACCGTGGGCACCACCTCCCCCCGCCATTTTGACCTTGGGCGCCCCACCCCTTTTTGGCACTTTTTCCTCTGTTGGGGCCCCCAGTACGGAATGGGCTGCTTCCCCAAGGAACCTTCCATCCCCTGGTACCTCTCGACCAGTCCGACCAGTTCATCAGCATTCCGGGGATCACCCTGGGCAACCCAAGTTCGTATGGGCGTCAGTAGGGAGTGCACAAACCGATCTATCATCACTCTTTCCACTATCAGGGCAGGCGTAGCGGACTCTAGCTGTAGCCATTTCTGGACCAGGTGCAGCAGGTCAAACATTTGGGAGCGAGGTGGTTTGTCCCGGTGATAAGCGCAGCGATGCACTCTCTGTGCCCTGACAGTCATTGTCACCCCCAACCGTGTGAGGATCTCAACCTTTAGCTTAGGATACTCCTGAGCGTCCTGCACAGTCAAATAGTAGTACGCCTTCTGAGGCTCCCCTGTCAGGTATGGGGCCAGTACCTCTGCCCACTGCTCTGGGGGAAGTCTTTCCCTCTCAGCGACCCTCTCAAATACCGTCAGGAAGGCCTCCACATCATCCCCGGGGATCATTTTCTGTAATGTGCGTCTTATCGCCTTTCTGATGTGGTCGTCATCAGCCAGACCTGGGGTTGGGGCGCTCGTCCTGCCCTGGATGGCGGTTGTCAGAAGCTGCAACTGCTGCTGTTGTTTCTGCTGGCTCTGTTGTATTTACTGCACCAACAACCTGTTGATCTCTTGCTGCTGTGCCTACGCCTGGACCAAGTGTTTCAGCAGGTCCTCCATTTTCTCCGGCAATGCTGGCTGGCTTGCTATAGCCTTGACCCACGACATGCAGTAACCAGTCCCACTTCTCTGCTGGGAACGCTGCCCGCATTCTCCACCAATTGTAAGGATTAGGTCTCGCTTATGTGCGACCGGAGGCAAGCAGGAGAGCGACTTCACTCAATTCTTCAAGCAAGTTTATTCAAACTTCATAAACGGCTCAAAACAGAAAACAAAAACAGCCTTCTCTGGCACAAAGTAACAAAAGGCATATATACAGTCCTTGTACTCTAGCAGATTAGTCTCTTTCAGAGCACACACACTGGAGGTCTCCACACCTCCAGCCACTCACACCTGTGGTCAGCAGTAGGCTAATTTATATCTCAGATACCCAGCTAACACAGAACACATGACTGGTCATGTGGTAGTGACATCATCACAGGTCCTCAAACCATATGCAAAGGTATAGTGATGCCCTACTCTCCCATCTCTCTATGTGTTCATTAATATCGCTACATAAGATAGACAGTAAACACCCAGAAATTGGCATCTGTTTAGCCAGATTTCCTTGAGAAAGTGAATGGTTCCTTGTTCCATGTCTTCATGCTCTGCCTGCAATGCCTCCTCTTTCATTGTGAGCAGAGAGCTTTTCAGAATGCAGATGAGCAGGATGGTGATGCTAATTTTGGTGTCATTGCCGCTCACCATCTTGGTGGACTCCTCAAAGTTTTGGAGGATGCTACGTATGTCTGACATCCATGTCCACTTTTGATGTCTTATGTGTGGAGTCAAACCTGACAAACGACTGCCTTGTTGATGCTGGTATTCAACAACTGCCCGCTTTTGCTCACAAATCCTTTCTAACATATGCAGTGTAGAGTTCAAACGTGTGTGGACATCACACACCAGTCAGTGAGCCGGAATCTGCAATCGCTGCTGAAGCATGGCAAGGGCGGATGAAGCTGTAGCTGACTTTCTAAAATGTGCACACAGGTGACATACTTTAACCAGCAGATCCGGCAGCTCCGGATAGTTTTTTTAGAAAATGTTGAACGAGGTTCAGCACATGGGCCAGGCATGGCGTGTGTCATTTCACCTCACCTCAAAGCCGCCACCAGGTTCCTGCCATTGTCACACACAACCATGCCTGGCTGGAGATTTTGCGGTCTCAGTCACACACCTGCCTGCTCTTTCAGAGCTGTCCACAACTCTTCAGCATTGTCACCTAAACAAATTAGATTCAGCACAGCCTGTTGCCGCTTTGCTTTGGCAGTGCTGCAGTGCTTACAGCTTGTGACTGATGTGCTCATTTCTGACATGGAGGCTGAAGAGGAGGAGTAGTAGGAGGAGGTGCAGGAGCTTTACACAGTGGGGGCCGCAATTCTTGGTGTCGGGAGGACGTGTTCCATCCAAAGGTCTGACTGGGTCCAGGCTTCCACTATGTTAACCCAGTGTGCCATCAGCGAGATGTACCGTTCCAGGCCACAAGCACTTGTCCACGTGTCCGTGGTTATGTGTACTTTCCCAGTAATTGCTTTGTTGAGGGCACGGGTAATGTTGTGGGACACATGCTTTTTTAATGCCGGGACGGCACAGCGGGAGAAAAAGTGGCGGATGGGGACAGAGTTGCGGAAAGCTTCCGTGTCCACGAGCCTAAAAGGCAAAATTTCGACGAGAAATATGAGAATTGAGTACTGTGGCCTGTGGGGCATTGGCTTCGTATTTCCGCTTCCATTCCAATGATTGGGGTATGGACAACTGAAGGCTGCGCTGGGACTAGGACGTGCTTGATGATGGTGCTATTTGACTGTGGGCAACGGCAGGTGCAGGGCAGGAGGTATCTTTGCATGCACCGTGGACAGGGGAATGGCTTGCACGCACAACAGTAGAAGAAGCAGTGGTGTCACCCGCAGGGAGTGTTCCTGGAGCCTGGGGTTGGCCCACAAAGTGATGGGCAAGCACTAAAATGCTCGGGTGCTAGTTGCTCGTTGCTCGGGTTGAGCAGATTGGAATACTCGGGTACTCGGACAGAACAACGAGCCCAATGTAAGTCTATGGGAAACCCGAGCATTTTTGCCGCAATCCCCCCCGAAGGTCCTTTGAAGGTCTAAAAATGTCTGAAAATGATGGAAATACTGCTCAAATGACACGGGGAAACCATGGGGATCTCTTCTGGAAGCATTCCTGACTCCTAGTTCACAGCTTTAAACAATGTTTTCCTAGATTCATGCCATTGTTTCCTGGTGCAACTAAAAACACACTAAAACGAAAGCAAAACGGATTTTGCTGGGAAATATGTTAAGGTACAACCTTTGTAGGTTAATGACTTGCTTGTAATGCAAAATAATTAACCTCAGACCGAAATGTTCCTTCCCCACTTGGGCTTAGTTCAGACGCAGCGTTTTGGAAGCGTTTTTCAACTTTAATATTGCTTTCAACCACTACAACTTTAATATTGCTTTCAACCACTACAACCACTACAAATGGGAAATGTCATTGTAACATTTAACAACCCTAGCTGGCCATGTGGTGTGTGACACATAAGCAGAACATCTTGCTTCATTTATGGAGGGACTCTTAACCCCTTAGTGACAGAGCCATTTTGCAGCTTAATGACCGGGCCAATTTTTACAATTCAGACCACTGTCAATTTATCAGGTTATAACTCTGGAACGCTTTAACAAATCCAGCTGATTCTGAGATTTTTTTTTTCGTGACATATTGTACTTCACGTTAGTGGTAAAAAATTTTTATATGACTTGCTTTTATTTATGAAAAAAATGGAAATATGGTGAACATTTTGAAAATTTCGCAATTTTCAAATTTAAAATTTTTATGCCGTTAAATCAGAGAGATATGTCACACAAATTTCTTGATAAATAACATTGTCCACATGTCTACTTTACATCAGCACAATTTTCGGAACAAAATTTTCTTTTGTTACGAAGTTATAAGGGTTAAAAGTTGACCAGCGATATCTCATTTTTACAACACCTTTTTTTTTAGGGACCACATCACATTTGAAGTCACTTTGAGGGGTCTATATGATAGAAAATACCCAAAAATGACACCATTCTAAAAACTTCACCCCTCAAGGTGCTCAAAACCACATTCAAGAAGTTTATTAACCCTTAAGGTGCTTCACAGGAGCTGAAGCAATGTGGAAGGAAAAAATTGACATTTAACTTTTTTTGCAAAAGCTTTACTTCGGAACCAATTTTTTTTATTTTCACAAGTGTTAAAAGAAAAAATTAACCACAAAATTTGTTGTGCAATTTCTCCTGAATTCGCCGATACCCCATATGAGGGGGTAAACCACTTTTTGCGTGCATGGCAGAGGTCGCAAGGGAAGGAGCGACGTTTGACTTTTTCAACGCAGAATTGGCTGGATGCCATGTCGCGTTTAGAGAGCCCCTGATGTGCCTAAACAGTGGAAACCCCCCACAAGTGACCCCATTTTGGAAACTAGTCCCCCTAAGCAACTTATCTAGATGTGTGGTGAGCTCTTTGATCCCCAAGTGCTTCACAGAAGTTAATAACGGCCTGGCGTGAAAATAAAAAATCATATTTTTTCCACAAACCTGAAAGTTTAGCCCCCAATTTTTTATCTTCCCAAGGGTAACAGGAGAAATTAGACCACAAAAGTTGTTGTCCAATTTGTCCTGAGTACGCTGATACCCCATATATGGGGGGGACCACTGTTTGGGCGTACGGCAGGGCTTGGAAGGGAAGCATCGCCGTTTGACTTTTTCAAACCAAAATTGGCTAGAATTGAGATTGGACACCATGTTGCGTTTGGAGAGCCCCTGATGCGCCTAAACAGTGGAAACCCCCCACAAATAACACCATTTTGGAAACTAGACCCCTATGGAACTTATCTAGATCTGTTGTGAGCACTTTGAACCCCCAAGTGTTTCACAAAAGTTTATAATGCCTGTGTGTGAAAAAAAAAACAATTTTCCACAAAAATGATTTTTTAGTTCCAAATTTTCGATATTTCACAAGGAAATTGGACCCCAAAAGTTGTTGTCCAATTTGTCCTTAATACGCTGATACCAAATATGTGGGGGGGAACTGTTTGGGCGCACAGCAGGGCTTGGAAAGGAAGTAATAATGTTTTGGAATGCAGACGTTGATGGGGGGTCATGTTCCGTTAGCATAGTGTCCCAGATGAGCCTAAACAGTGGAAAACCCCCACAAGTGACCCCATTTTGGAAATTAGACCCCCTAAGGAACTTATCTAGATGTGTGGTGAGCACTTTGAACCCCAAAGTGCTTCACAGAAATTTATAAACGCAGAGCCGTGAAAATAATTTTTTTTTCCTCAAAAATGATTTTTTTAGCCAGCTATTTTTTATTTTCCCAAGGGTAACAAGAGAAATTAGAACCCCAAAATTGGTGTGCAATTTGTTCTGAGTACGCTGATGCCCCATATGTTGGGGTAAACCACTGTTTGAGCGCACGGCAAGGCTCGGAAGGTAGGGAGCGCCATTTGACTTTTTGAACGCCACATCGTGTTTGGAGACCCCCTGATGTGCCAAAATAGTGGAAACCCCTCAATTCTAGCTCCAACCCTAACCCCAACACACCCCTAACCCTAATCCCAACCCTAACCCTAATCCCAACCCTAATTGTAACCCTAACCCTAATTGTAACCCTAACCCTAATTGTAACCCTAATTGTAACCCTAATTATAACCCTAACCCTAATTCCAACCCTAACCCTAATTATAACCCTAACCCTACTGCATTTTACCAGCCCGTTCAACACATAGCGTTGACGGGCTGGTAACGGTATAGCATAACGCGATCGCGTTATGCTATACCCGCTAGTGCAGAGGAATCAGCAGATGATTCATCTGCGCTAGCGGTGATGGAGCCCAGACGCTGCAACCCGCGTCCGAGGCTCCGTCACTGAATGACGGCACGTTGCAAACGCATGCCGCTTTACGGCATGCGTCGCGATGCGCCCTCAAATGGAGGTGAATGGCAGCGCTAACGGACTGCGTTACACCGCGGTGTAGCGTAGTCCATCTAACGGACTGCCATAATGCAGTATGAACCCAGCCTAACCCTAATGCTAACCCTAATTGTAACCCTAACCCTAATTATAACCCTAACCCTAATGAAAAAATAAAAATAAATAAAATTTCTTCATTTTATTATATGTCCCTAACTAAGGGGGTGATAAAGGGGGGGGGGTTTATGTACTGTTTTTTTATTTTGATCACTGTGATAGTTTATCACAGTGATCAAAATGTACTTTTACAGAATGAATGAATCATTCTTTTTTTGAATTTGCCGCCAGGCAGATTCGGCGGGCGAACTGCGCATGTGCCCGCCATTTTTTTTTACAGGGTGAAGAGGACCGAGGATCGGAGGACAGGGGCGCTGCAGGAGCCAGGAGGGGACACGGGGAACAGATGGAGGTACTGGGGAGGGGATCGGGGGACCTGGGGACCCTATTTCTCCCCTCTGATGTGCGATCACATCAAGGGGAGAGAAATTTACAGGCAGGATCGCGTCTTTTTTTTTTCTTTTGCGATCGCCGGTATAGGGTTAATACCAGCGATCGCAAAAGCGGGAGGGTTGGGGGGGACCCTAACTATGTTCTCTGGGGTCTCGGCTACCCCTGGTAGCCGAGACCCCAGAGAAAATCCGGCTTGGCGGGAAACTGCGCAGGTGCCCGCCATTTTCTTTACCGGCAACAGACGCCGGAAGATCGGGGAGGGATAGGAGGCCTGGGGGGATACCGGGAGGCACGGGGGGCTGATCGGGGGTCCCGGGGACCCCATTTCTCTCCCCTCTGATTTGCGATCACATCAGAGGAGAGAGAAATTACAGGGAAAATCGCTTTTTTTGCGATCGCCGTTATAGGGTTAAAAACGGCGATCGTAAAAGCGGTGTTGGTAAAAACCGACCAGAATCATGTTCTCTGGGGTCTTGGCTACCACCGAGAAAATCCGACTCTGGGGGGCGCTATAGGCTTTTTCCACAGCGCCGTTAATTAACGGCGCTGTGGTTTAAGTACCCTTAATGACCGCCGTTAAAAGGCGTATCGGCGGTCGTTAAGGGGTTAAATTCACAGAGTCTATTTTTACTGGTGCATCAGGTGGCATTAATCTTCCTAAAGGGCCATTATTAAACAGCGGGTCTCCAAAACTGTTGTAGCCTATGCTGTGACTGGATGGGCTGCCAAGAAATACGACGCACCCCAATACCCCTGTTACGAGATGTCTAGGAGGGCCTCCATAAAAAATATTGCATTGAATGCAAGGCCTGCCCTGCTACCAATTTATATGCACCCCAATAAGCCTTTGAACCCACATACAGTATGGGCCCAGTAAAATCCACTTCACCATATTAATTTGGTACTCCCGTTCTCTTGTGTTTACACAGTGACAGCAATGTCTGCCCTGCTGCATAGTCATTTGCACCAAATTACACCTTGGAACCAACATACTGGATGGGCCCAGTAATATCTACTTCACGATATTCATTTTGTACTCCCGTAGTCTTTGGTTTTACACATTGGCAGCAAGGCCAGCCATGCTGCATAGTCATATGCATCCCATTACACCTTTGAACCCACGTACAGTATGGGCCCCGTAAAATCCACTTCACCATATTAATTTGGTACTCCCGTACTCTTTTGTTTACACAGTGACAGCAATGTCTGCCCTGCTGCATAGTCATATGCACCCGATTACACCTTGGAACCCAAATATTGGATGGGCCCCATAAAATACACTTCACCATATTCATTTTGTACTCCCATACTCTTTTGTTTACACAGTGACAGCCAGGGGTGAACCTAGCCTCTCTGCTGCCTGAGGTGAATTGCAAAATGGCGCCCTCCCATAGTAAAATCAGTATAAATAAATCTGGTTTACTCTTTACTAACCTAACGCACATGTAAAATACATACACTTTTAAATAGGAATATATTTGAAACATCAATCTTTAAACTTCTTCAGGGACTCAATGCCGCCTGAGGCAAAGTGATCAACTTGCCTCATTTTAGGTGCACCCTGGTTGGGGAACAGTGCTTACTGTAGCGTTTCTTCCCCGGCGGCTGTCTGTGTGGTACTGATGCGGCACACAGTTGCCACACGTATTACACACACAGACACGGATATCTCCACTAAAGGTTTTTCCAGTAACGGAAATATCAGAATGTGTGAAACCAGCCTAAACCACATTCACATGTTCAAGTATTTGGTCAGTAATTTACCTCAGTATTTGTAAGGGCAAATCGGTAGTGGGTGAAAAACCAGAAGTGGTGAGGTGTTTCTATTATAATTTTCCTCTGATTGTTCCACTCCTCGTTTTGGCCTACAAATACTGAAGTAAAATACTAAATGTGTGAACGTGGCCTGATAGAGGGTTTCTGCTACTTCTGACTTCCCACAGACAGAAGTTGCAGTCACAAGATGGCGCCGATAAAAGGTGGAGACTGTGACATTTACACAGGAGCTCTGTATATAGTGTCAGTGCACAGGTAATACAGTGATCACTGGAGACATTATACACAGGAGCTCTGTATGTAGTGTCAGTGTGCAGGTAATACAGTGATCACCGGTGACATTATACACAGGAGCTCTGTATATAGTATCAGTGTACAGGTAATACAGTGATAACCGGTGACATTATACACAGGAGCTCTGTATATAGTGGTCACTGTACAGGGAATACAGTGATAACCGGTGACATTATACACAGGAGCTCTGTATACAGCGTCAGTGTACAGGGAATACAATGATCACCGGTGACATTATACACAGGAGCTCTGTATATAGTGTCAGTGCACAGGTAATACAGTGATCACCGGTGACTAGTGTTGAGCATTCCGATACTGCAAATATCGGGTATAGGCTGATATTCGCTGTATCGGAATTCCGATTCTGAGATCCGATATTTTTGTCATATCGGATACCGGAATCAGAGTTTTCCTCTAAAGTCTAGGGGAATTCCTGTGTCACAGAACGAAGTACTGACACAGGAACTTCCCGAAAGTGTCACTGTCAGTGTCGGTCGGGTCTGTCAGGTGTCAGCAGCTCTTACTTGGCAGAAGATCCCCGGCGGTCACGTCCATCCATCCATCCAGGCCGGCCATTACCCTCTCCCTGGCGGTCATGTGCAGCATCTCGCGATAACTGCACGTGCTGCCGGGTACTGGGTAATCTCGACCAGCTGTAGTCTCGCGACAGCTGGCCGTAAACCTGTTCGATGACGTCACCGCCGGGGAATCTCCTCAGGTAAGCACCTCTGCTACATCTGGATGCCATGCTCAGCCTGGCATGCTGATGTAGCAGAGCTGGACTCGTCGTGGGACACTCGTGATTTTGGACTGCTTCGGACAGGGAGTATTTGTGTTGGTTTCTTATTTTTGTTTTTTTACAGGAGAACGATGGCGTCGCAGGATGAGCGTACAATAAAAATAATGAAAACTGTGTGGTGTTTTATTTCAATAAAAGACTTTTTTTCTGGCTGTGTATTTTTTTAAAAATTTACAAACTATGATTAATAATGGATCGGTGTCTTATTGACGCCTCTCCATTATTAACCGGGCTTATTGTCACCTTTCAATCAAAGGTGACATTAACCCCTTATTACCCTGCTTGCCACCGCTACAGGGCAATTGGGAAGAGCCGGGTAAAGCCCCACAATTGGCGCATCTTTGGATGCGCCAATTGTCAGGCTGCTGCAGCCTGGTATTTTTAGGCTGTTGAGGGCCAAAATCCATGGGCCTTGACAGTCTTTTAATACCAGGCCGCAGCAGCCTGCATTTTACTTGGCTGGTTAACAAAAATAGGTGGACCTCCACGTCATTTTTTTTTCGAGGTGATCCCCTATTTTTGTTAACCAGCCAAGCTAAGCAGACTGCTGTGACATTTTACACAGGAGCTCGGTATATAGTGTCAGTGCACAGGTAATACAGTTATCACTGGAGACATTATGCACAGGAGCTCTGTATGTACTGTCAGTGTGCAGGTAATACAGTGATCACCGGTGACATTATACACAGGAGCTCTGTAAATAGTGTCAGTGTACAGTTAATACAGTGATAACCGGTGACATTATACACAGGAGCTCTGTATATAATGTCAGGTTCAACAGGCTTGCAAGGTTCATGGATATTGGATCCTTACCAGCCTGAAAAACCAGGCCTCAGCAGTCTGCTTCATCTGGCTGGTTAACAAAAAAATGGGGGACGCCATGCCATTTTTTTTCGAGGGGATCCCCTATTTTTGTTAACCAGCCAAGATAAGCAGACTGCTGTAGCCTGGTATTATCAGGCTTGCAAGGTCCATGGATATTGGCTCCTAAACAGCCTGAAAAACCAGGCCTCAGTAGTCTACTTTATCAGGCTGGTTAACAAAAATAGGGAGGACCCAACGCCATTTTTTTTTTCGAGGGGATCCCCTATTTTTGTTAATCAGTTCACTTCAGGTCAGCCGGGATTCCCTCTGACGTCACTGATGTTGTGTGGTGTCCCTGGCTGACCTGAAGTGAAAGTGGGAAGCAATCAATTATGCTAACCACTTCCTCTCCTGTCAGCAAGGAGAGGAGATGATTCAGTCGGAGGTTTACTGTGAGGCTGTCAGCATTAGCTGCAGTCCCTGCAGTAAACATTAACCCTTTCAGAAGGATTATATCGGGGGACCTGACTGAACATCGGATAGGTAAGAATAATGTTGCTTTATTATTTTATTTTTATTACAGGTGAACAAGGGCTTCGCAATGAAAGGCAGTAAAATAAATATGGTTAAAAACTGTGTGTTTATTTCATTAAAATGATTTTTCAATAAATTGTGTGTGTTTTATTTTTATTTCATACAATAGGATTAATAATTGATAGATGTCCAATTGACAGCTCTCAATTATTAACCTGGCTTAAAGTCACCTTTCAATAGCAAGGTGGCTTTAACCCCTTATTAACCCATTCACCACCGCTACAGGGCAATGGGAATAGACGGGCAAAGTGCCAGAAAGGGCGAATCTAATTATAGATTTGCCTTTTCTGGGGTGTCTTGGGACAGATGTTAGCAGCCAGGGGGGGGGGCAAAAATAATGGTCCCTCTCTGGGCTATTACTATCTGCCCCCACTCGCTGGCTTTGTCTGTCTGGTTGAGAAAATAGGGCGGGAGCCCACGCATTTTTTTTCAACAATTTTACACCTCATATATATATATATATATATATATATATATGTCATTGAATTTGTGACACACATATATATATATTTATAGTACATACATTTCTACATAGTATAATAGCCGCTAATTCAATTGCCGGCTTTTGTGAAATTACAGACCCGACATGAAATGACACATGGTTTACATGGAGTTAACCATGTCATTTTATGTAGTTTGATATATGGTTTTCACTAACAATTACATGAGTGTATGTGTGCAAAATTTGACACATGTAGGGGTTAATTAAAGGTGTAAATTCGTAGCAAAAAATGCGGTTTTTTTACAACGAATTTACACCTTTAATTAACCCCTATATGTGTCAAATTTTGCACACATACACTCATGTAATTGTTAGTGAAAACCATATATCAATCTACATGAAATGACATAGTTATCTCAATGTAAACCATGTGTCATTTCATGTCGGGTGGTTCTGTATTTTCACAAAAGCTGGCATTACCCGGCATTTGAATCAGAGGCTATTTTACTATGTAGAAGTGTATGAACTGGGGGCGTGGCCTAGACTGCACAGGAAAATGGACGTGTAGTCTGTCAGCTCCAGTGAATCCTCTTCTAAATCAACCCATATCTACCTTTAAGGGGCATTTTGGATCCTTACATTTTGGAGATTTATCAATCTAGTCACACATACCAACTTTATGACAAAAATTGATTTTTTATTTGTGAATTTCACGGAGAATAATCCAGGCCAGTTTTATTCAGGACAGGCCGTACCGGAGCTCTCATCTCCCTGCAGCGCTTGTTTCCTGTCATAACTGCGGTTACCCGGTGGTCTTGTGGGCGGAGGGTCAGAGACAGTGGATACCCTGACTGTTGAAGAAATTCTCCTCACCACCGGGGATTCATCACCGGACACTCCGGTAAGAACCGCTATTATATCTGTGTGCACAGGCGCATAAACACTCGTTTCTGACTGGAATTCCTGAGGCTCCTTGGAAATGAACGCATAGCTTGGGACCGATGTTCTGTTCCGGTGCTTTCCGTGGATAGCAGCCGGCTCCAGAGTCCCTCTCGGGTATAGAAACAGTTTTTAAGGCTGAAGCTCCCTTTACAAGTTCCCTTCACAGACTGCGAGTTTGATGAATCTGCAATTGTGAATCCGCTGCTATCTTTACTAGAGCTCTGCACAGGCATGTCCCTTCATCTCAACTCCTGGTTATCCTAAACTCTGATGAGCTCCCTGTGAATCATATTTTTCTGCCGGTATTTGTGGTTTCAGCAGTGTCCCTCTATTTCAGCTCCCAGTTGCCAGGTACAGTAACTGATAACTTTACCCCTTAATAAAATATAGAGTTTTGGGGCAGTGACAGGTTTCGTTATCTTTGGGATCCACACGACAGTCATTTTGGATTATCTCCTCCAAAAAGTACACCCTCTTGATATTACTTAAATAAAGCAAGGATAGGAGTAAAAGAGAGAGGAGGAAGAGAAGAGAAAGAAAAGAATTATAGCAAGAGAAATAAAAAGATGGGGCAGACAGGATAAGGAGAATATTACTAAAAGAAGAAGAAGGAGGTGAGAGTGAGAGGAGGAGAGAGAGAATAATAAATACGAACAGTATTTTCTGACTCGATATAGGCATACCTCTCGTCTATACCTGAGTGTTCTTCTCTGATATCTGGGAAAACTACATTTTGTTTTCTTTTTCTTATAAGCCCTCACTAAACCGAGGCATCAGCTTTATTTCCTCACGTCTCCATCTTTACAGGTGTTCAATAAAATGAGCCAGAACAAGAATATTAAACCAAAACAAAAAAATGCCCCCTCAGTTTCCTCCATCCCCGTAAGGGTCTCCAGAGAGTCTGATCTTAAACGTCATCCGTCCCTGGACTCTATCAACGGGTTAAGCCCTATTAAATCCAGATCTCCCCATAGGACCATAGGTGACATGGATACCTCTGTCTCCTCAAAACGGAGAAATCCTGGAGAGTGGGGAGGAAAAATCTCTTTTCAAAATGACCATAAGGGCGATATTTCAGAGGACTTCCTTTCTTCCTCTTCGCCAAATTTAAGTCCAAAAAAGTCAAAACCTAAATTAGATAATTCTGAAAGTACTCCTCCTGGTACTGCAGGTTTTGAATCTATTGAACTCTACATGACTACCCTTGCTGATAAAATTAACAACAACCTCAAATTAACTCTTGACTCCCAAATGAAAGTTTTCAGGGACACTTTTGAGTCATTCAACAAAAAACTTGACATCCTCGAGTCAAGAATAGTCTCCGTTGAAGGGAAAACCGATGACATCCTACAGGAAAACCTAAAGTTCAAGTCCGAAATCCATCAACTGAAAACAAAGCTAGCCGACTTGGAAGATCGAAATAGACGAAACAATATTAAAATCAGAGGTATTCCTGAATCTGTCTCCCCCAACAACCTGGCGGAATACACTAAGAAAGTCTTTAGAAAAATAATACCATCTTTGACTGACCAAGATTTAATAATTGATCGGATCCACAGACTGCCTAAACCTCCTCACATCTCCAAAGATCTCCCAAGAGATACTATACTAAGGATCCATTTTTTCCATGTCAAGGATCTACTCCAGTTAAAATTCAGGGAAAAGGGGGCTTTCCAGATCCATATTCCCATCTGAAATTTTACGCCGACCTTTCAAAAGCGACCATAGAAGGAAGAAAAATCATTTTCAGCAATTACCATCCCATTGAGAGACAACGACATTCAGTACAAGTGGGGCTTCCCCTTAAAACTCCTCGTTCATTATAGAGAAAGACTATCGTCTTACTCTCTCCAGATGAAGGCATAGATTTTTTAAAGTCTATAAACATTCAGCCTCGGATTAAATCCTCATCTGCTGCCGGAGCTAGACCTGCTACTTGATTTGTTTCGCCAGTTGAAGTTTTTTCTCAACTTATGTTTGAACTTGCTTTGGCCTTCTTTTACAGGTCCTAGACACTCCGCGCTCTCCATAGCTGTTATGTTTTGTCTCCATTCTCTACCCTCATCATTCGTGAGGATGTTCTCTGGTGTGGTCTTTCACAAACTTTCCCCCAAGGAAAAAGTAGAGTCCGCTGAAGCGGTCTCCTTCTGGTGGTCCTTGGTTTTGTTGTAAAGTTATTTATTTAGGTTATTTGTTATTGTTTGTTTAAATTTATAGTGATTACAGGTCCATTTTGAGCACATAAAAGCTTCTTAATAACTACTTTGTCCATTTCAGGTTGTTCCTCTGTGACCAGTACTTTTTAACATGAGTATCAAATTGGCGACATACAACGTCAGGGGTCTTAACAGCCCTAGGAAAAGATTCTCAATCCGGCATGAAATTAACAATTTCCACTCTGACGTTGTGTGCCTCCAAGAAACCAAATTTAAATCTAACTCTCACCCCTCCTTTTCAGATAACAATTTTCCCCATGCTTTCGAGTCCTCTGGACCCAAAAAGAATGCAGGTGTCTTCACGTTAATAAGAAACTCCCTCTCATTTGAATACATTAATGAAGTCAGAGACGAAAAAGGGCACTTCCATATCTTAATTTGCAAATTAAATAACTCTGAGTATACTTTAGTGAACGTTTACGTCCCATCAAAAGGACAAATCAAATTTCTAAACAAGCTGGTAAAGAAAATTAATTTGGTTAAGAAAGGTTCTCTGATTCTTTCCGGCGATTTCAATATGGTCCCTAATAGTCAATTAGACTCTACGGCTCCAAATAGACACAAAACTGAGTCTCTTAACAAATGGCTGTATAGCAATGAGCTCTTCGATACCTTTCGTTGCCTAAATTCGACATCCTTAGAATTCAGCCACTTCTCCGACCCTCACCGCTCAGCATCCAGGATAGACTTGATCCTGACGGATATATTTTTTCTCCCCAAATTCACCTCAGTGGAAATTCTACCTAAAACAATCTCTGATCATGCTCCAGTAGTTGCTGAGTTCATAGGAGGCCCAGCCACCCAAAAACAATTTTTATGGAAATGTAATTCCTCCCTTCTACATATCCCTAACATAAAATCTGAAATTTCAGTCGCCATCACTAATTATTTTAATGAAAACGGTTCAGACCTTTCAAGTCCATACTCCTGTTGGAACGCCCATAAGGCTGTCCTGAGGGGTCTGCTTATCCAAATATCCTCAAAAGTTAAAAAATCAAATAGAGCTAAAATATCTAACCTACAAAGTCTCATCAAAAATAAAGAATTTCTTCTAGCTAATAACCCCCATCCTTGCCCCATCATACAGTTGGAGCTTTCTAAGCTCAGACAGGAACTCAGAGCATTGATCTTCTTCTTTTATGATTCGGCCTTGAAATCCTCCAAATTCAAATATTATTCAAATCTCAACCGCCCTTCTCGGTATATGTCCAATAGACTCAAAAAACTTAAGTGTAAAAATAGGATAGACTCAATTTCTTCTTCTAAAGGTATTTCCCTGTCTCACCCCCAAGACATAGCAAATGCGTTCGCCGAGTTTTACGGCAATCTTTATAACCTAAACCAAGACTCCCCCCAATCCCTTCCAAAACAGCAGGCTATACATTCCTTTTTGTCTTCCGTAAACCTCCCCAAGTTAGATACTGAAAGCATAGATTTCCTCTCTACCCCTTTCACTGAAAAATAAATTTTAAATGCCATCAATCACTTAAAACCTTTTAAAGCCCCCGGCCCAGACGGATTTACGAATGATTACTACCGGATGTTCGGTCACTTATTGTCCCCTCACTTAACAAAAATCTTTAATACCGCATCTGATTCTGGAAATTTCCCCAGTGAGATGCTAAAAGCTACAATCGTACTCATACCCAAAACTAACTCGGACCCTAATCAAATGAAAAGCTACAGACCTATCTCCCTAATCAATACTGGCGTTAAATTATATGGTGAGATTATAGCAGACAGATTAAACCAACTCCTCCCTAAAATAATTTCGAATGACCAAATTGGTTTTGTACTCAAAAGGCAATCGATTGACGGTACAAGGAGACTGATCAACCTCATAAAATTGATTAACTCCAAAAAAACTAAAGCTGCCATAATATCCCTCGACCTGAGAAGGCTTTCGATCGCCTGAATTGGGATTATCTATTCGCTACTCTCCATAAATATGGCTTTTACTCGAAACTCCTCTCCCGTATTTCAGCTCTTTATTCTAATCCCACTGCAAAGATATATGTTAACAATCACCTATCCTCTTACTTTAATATATCGAATGGCACGAGACAAGGATGTCCACTTTCACCCCTCTTATTTGTTATGGCCATTGAGCCACTTGCCCAACTTATTAGGGATGATCCAGATATCCATGGTATTGTATCTGGCTCTATAGATTATAAAATAGGCCTTTTTGCCGATGACATAGTTCTAACAATTTCAAATCCCCTTATATCTATAACAAAAATACAAGATCTACTTTTAAAGTTCTCAAAA
>JARQOD010007799.1:0-38052 GCA_033576555.1 Oophaga sylvatica
CAACAGTATCCCCCCCTTGAGGAGGGGTCACCGAACCCTCACTTGGGCAACCAGGTCGGTCAGGATGAGCTCTGTGATACGCACGGATCAGTCTCCTAGCATTGATGTCCGAAGCAAACACCCAAGAATTGTCCTCCTGACCATAACCTCTCCACTTAACCAAATACTGGAGTTTCCGTATAGAAAAACGAGAATCCAATATTTTCTCAACCACATACTCCAGATTGCCCTCAACCAAAACAGGGTCAGGAGGCGCAGCCATAGGAACCACTGGCTCGACAAACCTCTTCAATAAGGACTTGTGGAACACGTTATGGATGTTAAATGTCCCTGGAAGAAGTAAACGAAAGGAAACAGGATTAAGAATCTCCATGATCTTATAAGGTCCAATGAATCTAGGCTTAAACTTAGGAGATGCAACTCTCATAGGGATATTTCTTGAGGACAACCAGACCAAGTCTCCCACTTCAAACCGAGGACCATCAGTCCTATGCCGGTTGACAAACCGCTGGACCCTCTCCTGAAAGAGGGACAACCTCTCCACTACCTGGTCCCAAATCTGCTGCATACGCTCCACAACAGAGTCAACACCTGGACAGACAGAAGCCTCCGTCTGTCCCGAAGAAAATCGAGGGTGAAACCCAAAATTGCAGAAAAATGGAGACATCAAAGTGGCAGAGCTAGCCCTATTATTAAGAGCAAACTCAGCCAAAGGCAAAAAATAGACCCAGTCATCTTGATCAGCAGACACAAAGCATCTCAGATAAGTCTCCAATGTCTGGTTTGTTCTCTCAGTTTGTCCATTGGTCTGAGGATGAAAAGCCGAGGAGAAAGACAATTGAACACCAAGTTTAGAACAAAAAGTCCTTAAAAATCTGGACACAAACTGGACTCCTCTGTCAGACACAATGTTCTCAGGAATGCCGTGTAACCGAACCACGTGCAGAAGGAACAAAGGCACCAATTTGGAGGAGGAAGGCAACTTAGGTAATGGCACAAGATGTATCATCTTGGAAAACCTATCACAGATTACCCAGATAACGGTCATTCTCTGAGAAACAGGGAGGTCGGAAATAAAATCCATAGAGATATGGGTCCATGGCCTCTTCGGCACAGGTAATGGCATTAACAAACCACTAGAGCGAGAGCAAGGCTTGGAGCGAGAGCAAGTCCCACAGGACTGCACAAATTCCTTGACGTCACGAGACAAAGTAGGCCACCAAAAGGACCGACTCACCAAGTCTCTGGTGCCAAAAATCCAGGGATGACCAGCCAACGCGGAACAATGAATCTCAGACATCACACTCTTCTTCCACTGGTCTGGGACAAACAATTTCCCAATAGGGCAGCACTCAGGTTTATCCTCCTGACACCCTTCCAAGGCCAGTCTCAAATTGAGCGAGATGGCGTAAATAACTACACCCTCTTTCAAAATAACAGCAGGATCAGATAACTCAGGAGAGTCCGCAAAGAAACTTCTCGAGAGGGCATCCGCCTTAACATTCTTAGTGCCAGGAAGAAAGGAAACCACAAAATTAAAACGTGTGAAAAACAAGGCCCACCTGGCCTGTCTAGGATTAAGTCGCTTGGCTGACTCCAGATAAACCAGATTCTTATGGTCCGTGAGGACCACCACCTGATGTTTGGCTCCCTCCAGCCAATGTCTCCATTCTTCAAAAGCCCACTTCATGGGCAATAACTCCCAATTACCCACGTCATAATTACGTTCAGTTGGAGAAAATTTTCGAGAGAAAAAGGCACAAGGGTTACTTTTAGAGGTCTCCGGATCTCTTTGGGACAAAACGGCACCTGCCCCAATTTCAGAGGCATCAACCTCCACCTGAAATGGCAGAGAAACATCAGGCTGCCGCAGAACAGGAGCAGAAGTGAATCTCTGCTTAAGTTCCTGAAACGCAGAGACTGCCTCCGGAGGCCAATTCACCACATCAGAACCCTTTTTGGTCAAATCAGTCAATGGTTTAACAATAACAGAGAAATTACCAATAAATTTACGATAAAAATTGGCAAAACCCAAGAATCTCTGAAGAGCCTTTAATGAAGTAGGTTGGACCCAATCACAGATGGCCTGAACCTTGACCGGGTTCATTTCAATAACAGATGGGGACAAAATGAATCCCAGAAATGAGATCCTCTGTACGCCAAAAAGACACTTTGATCCCTTCACATACAGAGCATTCTCTCTCAAAATCTGGAACACAGTCCGAACATGTTTCACATGAGAGTCCCAGTCATTGGAAAAAATCAAGATATCATCCAAATAAACAATCAGAAATTTATCCACAAAATCCCTGAAAATGTCATTCATGAAGGACTGGAAGACGAGGAGCATTAGTGAGCCCAAAGGGCATCACTAGGTCCAAAATGCCCTCTGGGTATTAAACGCCGCCTTCCATTCATCCCGTGCTTAATGCGAAAAGATTATACCCCCCTGAGGTCAAGCTTGGTAAACCAAGTAGCACTTTCACCTGGAAAACAGGTCAGAAATCAAGGGTAACGATATTGATATTTCACAGTGATATTGTTCAAGAGACGATAATCAATACACGGCCTTAATGAACCATCCTTTTTGGCCACAAAGAAAAAACCGGCACCCAAGGGTGAAGAGGATGGTCTGATATGACCCTTCTCCAATGACTCCTTGATATAAGACCGCATAGCGTCATGTTCAGGTACAGACAAGTTAAAAAGGCAACCTTTAGGGAATTTACTACCAGGCACTAATTCAATAGCGCAGTCATAGCTCCTATGGGGGGGCAAGGATGCAGATTTACTTTCGCTAAACACATCAGAAAAATCAGTCAAAAAGTCAGGAACATCCTGAGCCTGGGGAGAGGCAGAAAAAACAGGATGTTGGCATTAACACACTGGCAGCCCCAACTGGTCACAGACACAGATTTCCAATCCAGAACAGGATTATGAGACTGTAACCAAGGGAAACCCAGTACAATAATGTCATGCAGATTATACAGCACCAAAAATTTGCAACTCTCCTGATGATCAGGTTCAACCCTCATTATCACCTGAGTAGAGAATTGGGGTTTATTCTCAGCCAAAGGGGTAGAATCAATCCCCAGTAGGGGAATAGACTTCCGTAGGGGTATCAAGGGAAACCCACAATGTTTAGCAAAATCAAAATCCATCAGGTTAATAGCTGCTTCCGAATCAACAAAAGACTGAGCAGAAAATGTGGACAGGGAGCAAATCAGGGTAACAGTCAACAGAAATTTAGTCTTGAACACTACCCAAGACAACTGAGCGTGCAAAACGTCTTCCCCGCTTAGGGCAGACTGAAATAGCATGAAAGGCATCACCACAGTAGAAACATAACCCATTGCGTTTTTGAAACTCATGACGCTGTGCCCCAGAAGCCACTCTATCACACTGCATGGACTCAGAAGCTGGTTCACAAGGCAACACTATTCCACGCATACCTCTACGCTCACGCAAACGTCTGTCAATTTGAATCGCTAATGACATAGAATCATTGAGACCAGAGGGAGCAGGTAAACCCACCATAACATCTTTTACATTATCTGACAGACCCTTCCGAAAAAGGGCTGCCAAAGCATCATCATTCCATTTGGTCAGGACTGCCCACTTTCGGAATCTCTGACAGTACAACTCAGCGTCCTCAAGCCCCTGATTTAATGCCAACAAGGTTTTTTCAGCTTGATCAGTGACATTAGGTTCATCGTACAATAACCCCAGAGCCAGAAAAAATGCATCAACATTACTCAAAACAGGGTCCCAGGTGTCAGGGAAAAAGCTCAATCCTGAGGATCGCCGCGCAGGAGAGAGATGACAATTTGAACCTGCTGTGCTGCGTTCCCTGAGGACTTAGGTTTTAAGGCAAAAAACAACTTACAGTTATTTTTGAAATTCAGAAATTTAGCTCGATCCCCCAAAAATAAATCTGGCATGGGGATCCTAGATTCCACAACCGGCAACCTAGCAAGATAGGTAGCAATACTCCGAACTTCAGTGGCTAGCTGATCCACACGGCCAGACAACTGTGCAAACTCCATTGAGAGAAAAAAAAAATCCTCCTCAGCACCCAGAGAAAAAGAGGGAAATGTAACAAACAGAGAAAAAAAAAAAATTCTGACAACTTCCTATTCTCTTTTTCCTTTTACTATTTTTCCCTTCTGTTGAGTACCATATAATTTTCAGTTTGGCCGGTGATACTGTTATCATTTGGTAGCTGAGGAGAGCAAGCAAAAACGGCAATACACCAGAGGGGTTGGACTCTACTGGATTGCAGTACCCTGACTAACCACCACAACTAAAGGCAGCCATGGAGCGTGCCTACGTTGGTCCTAGACGCCTCGTCACAGCCTGAGAGGTTAACTACACCTAAAGATAGAAAGAGGAAAAGCTATCTGCCCCGGAGCAGATCCCCAAAGAACATAGGAAGCCCCCAAACATGTAATGGCGGTTAGACAAGAGGAAATACAGACACAGACAGAAAATAGCATGAGCAAACGTTGGGGCACAAACTTCCTAGACAGAAAAGGATAGGAAGGACACTTACTTCAATCCCAAAAAACCCTAAAAAGTACCAACTCTACTAATTGCAAAAACACCTGAGATCACACGACCTCTACCACCTAAATTAGTTCTCTGGTGTAACAAAACTAAGCCGCAGCCACTGCAGAAAAACTGGAAAAGGCAAATGAACAAACAACAGTGGCTCAGACAAACTGAAGGGAGCACAAGCCCCCGGAGGGGACCTGGCTGACCTCCACAAAAGTGCAGGAAACAATGCAAAAAGCAAGCACAAAAATAAAAACAGAAAATGTCTTATCTGAGAGCAGGAGAAGAGGCAAGATTCAGCAAGCTTCCAAGTGAACCAGGAACCACAGTTGAGACAAGAACAATTGATCACCGGCAACCCTGATGGGAGGGAACCTCCCTTATATAGGACCAGTCAGTAACTCCTGATTGCCAATCTTCACTAAATGGTTCAGCACTGTCTGCAACCACCAGAGGGAGCTTCTGCTCAGAACTCATTTCTAACACATTCACAACAGCTATTGCGCTTGCGCGATTCCGACGCGCACTCCAGGTCTCCTGCTCTGGGAGAAGAGAAGCGCCGCGGCAACGCTCCTCCTGGTCAGGTAAGTATGTGAGTATGGCGCCGGAGATCGCGGTATGCATCCAGTACGCATACTGCGATCTCCGACGCCTTACAGAGTACTCACCACTGGATGCCTCACTCTGTCTGGAGCCAGACTGCTCAGGCGTGTAGCGCTTGAGCAGTCTATAAATACTTTAGACAGAGTGACGCTCCTAGCATTATATTATAGATTATGGCCACCACATCATGCGCCATACAGAATAATGAGCCCCATATATTGCTCCATACAGAATAATTGGTCCCATATAATGTTCCATACAGTATACGATGAGTTCCACATAATGCTACAGTATATGATGGTCCCCATATTATGTGCCATACAGTATAGGATGGTCCCCATAGAGTATAATGAGCCCCACATATTGCTCCATACAGTATAATGAGTCGCATATAAAGCTCCATACAGTATATGATGGGCCCCATATATTGCTCCATACAGAATGGGCTCCATATAATGCTCCATACAAAATAGGCCCCATATGTGCTTCATATGATGCTCCATACCCTATATGATGCCCCATAAATAATGAACCCCATATGATGCTTCAGTATATGATGGGCCCCATGGATGATGCTCCAGTGTATGATGGGCCAATATAATGCTCCATATATAATGGGCCCCATATGATGCTCCAGTATATGATGGGCCCCATGGATGATGCTCCAGTGTATGATGGGCCAATATAATGCTCCATATATAATGGGCCCCATATGATGCTCCAGTATATGATGGGCCCCATGGATGATGCTCCAGTGTATGATGGGCCTGTATAATGCTCCATATATAATGGGCCCCATTTATAATGCTCCAGTGTATAATGGGCCCTGTATATGATGCTCCAGTGTATGATGGGCAGCATGGATGATGCTCCAGTGTATGATGGGCCTATATAATGCTCCATATATAATGGGCCCCATTTATAATGCTCCAGTGTATAATGGGCCCCGTATATGCTGCTCCAGTGTCTGATGGGCCCCATTTATAATGCTCCAGTGTATGATGGGCCCATGGATGATGCTCCAGTGTATGATGGGCCTATATAATGCTCCATATATAATGGGCCCATTTATAATGCTCCAGTGTATAATGGGCCCCGTATATGCTTCTCCATTGTCTGATGGGCCCCATTTATAATGCTCCAGTTATGAAGGGCCGCATGGATGATGCTACAGTGTATGATGGGCCAATTTAATGCTCCATATATAATAGGCCCCATATGATGCTCCAGTATATGATGGGCCCCATGGATGATGCTCCAGTGTATGATGGGCCTGTATCTTGCTTCTTATATAATAGGCCCCATATGATGCTCCAGTATATGATGGGCCCCATGGATGATGCTCCAGTGTATGATTGGCAGCATGGATGATGCTCCAGTGTATGGGCCTATATAATGCTCCATATATAATGGGCCCCATTTAAAATGCTCCATTGTATAATGGGCCCCGTATATGATGCCCCAGTGTAAGATAGGCCATGTTTATTTCTAAATTTTGTGTTATATTGCTTTAACTGGTGAAAATAAACAAGTGAGATGGGTATATATTTGGTTTTTATTAAGTTGCCTAATCATTCTGCACAGTAATAGTTACCTGCACAAACAGATATCCTCCTAAGATAGCCAAATCTAAAACAAAACCCACTCCAACTTTCAAAAATATTGAGCTTTGATATTTATGAGTCTTTTGGGTTGAATGATAACATAGTTGTTGTTCAATAATAAAAAGAATCCTCTAAAATACAACTTGCCTAGTAATTATGCAAACAGTGTATAATGCTCCATATATAATGGGCCACATTTTTAATGCTCCAGTGTATGATGGGCCCCATGGGTGATGCTCCAGTGTATGATGGGCCTATGTAATGCTCCATATATAATGGGCCCCATGGAAGATGCTCTAGTGTATAATGGGCCCCGTATATGATGCTCCAGTGTATGATGGGCCCCATTTATAATGCTCCAGAGTATAATGGGCCCTATACATGATGCTCCAGAGTATAATGGGCCCCATATGATGATCCAGTATATGATGGGCCCCGTATATGATGACCCAGTGTACGATGGGCCTATATAATGCTCCATATATAATGGGCCTCATATGATGCTCCAGTATATGATGGGCCCCATGGAAGATGCTCCAGTGTATGATGGACCTATACACTGTATGCAGAATTATTAGGCATATGAGTATTTAGATCACATCATCCTTTTTATACATGTTGTCCTACTCCAAGCTGTATAGGCTTGTAAGCCAACTGCCAATTATGTAAATCAGGTGATTTGCATCTCTGTAATGAAGAGGGGTGTGGTCTAATGACATAAACACCCTATATAAGGTGTGCTTAATTATTAGGCAACTTCCTTTCCTTTGGCAAAATGGGTCAGAAGAGAGATAAGTAAAAAATTGTGAGATGTCTTGCAGAGGGATGCAGCAGTCTTGAAATTGCCAAACTTTTGAAGCGTGATCACTGAACAATCAAGTGTTTCATGGCAAATAGTCAAAAAGGTCGCAAGAATCGTGTTGATTAAAAAAAGGCTCAAAATAACTGCCCATGAATTGAGGAAAATCAAGCGGGAAGCTGCCAATATGCCATTTGGCACCAGTTTTGCCATATTTCAGAGCTGCAACATTACTGGAGTTTCAAAAAGCACAAGGTGTGCCATACTCAGGGACATGGCCAAAGTAAGGAAGGCTGCAAAACGACCACCTTTGAACAAGAAACATAAGATAAAACGTCAAGACTGGGACAAGAAATATGTTAAGACTGATTTTTCTAAGGTTTTATGAACTGATTAAATGAGAGTGACTCTTGATGGGCCAGATGGATGGGCCTGAGGCTGGATCAGTAAAGGGCAGAGAGCTCCACTCCGACTCAGATGCCAGCAAGGCGGAGGTGGGGTACAGGTATGGGCTGGTATCATCAAAGATGAACTTGTGGGACCTTTTCGGGTTGAAGATGAAGTGAAGCTCAACTCCCAGACCTACTGCTAGTTTCTGGAAGACACCTTCTTCAAGCAGTGGTACAGGAAGTCGGGATCGTTCAAGAAAAACATGATAAAGGTCAAAAAGAAGAAAAAATAATGACATGGCCCCCTTGTTCACCTGATCTGAACCCCATAGAGAACCTGTGGTCCCTCATAAAATGTGAGATCTACAGGGAGGGAAAACAGTACACCTCTCGGAACAGTGTCTGGGAGGCTGTAGTAGCTGCTGCACACAATGTTGATGGTAAACAGATCAAGCAACTGACAGAATCTATGGATGGAAGGCTTTTGAGTGTCATCTTAACCCCTTAATGTCCAATGACGTGCACAGTCCGTCATGGCAAGGTGTCAGTTCCGGCACCAGGACGGACTGTGCACGTCATCCCTTTGATCTACCACTGCGTGTAAACACGCAGTGGTAGATCAGTGCCGACAGCTGTCACAGACAGCTGACAGGTACGGCAAGTGGTGCGGGGACCTTTGCCATCGGTCCCCGCACCTACAGTGCTGTGCTTGGTCAGTCAATCTGACTGACCAAACACAGCAGCGATCGCGCAGGAGAAGCTGAAATTTCAGCTTCTCCAGCGCTATCAGTGCAGGAGCCGGCGCTGCATTGGCCAGGCTTCCTGCACTGACAGCCAGGAGCGGCGCCCCCGCCGCCCCTGGCTGTTAACCCCCTGACTGCTGCGATCGAGCGCGATCGCAGCGCTCAGTGGGGGAGGCAGAGGGTCGGGAGCTCCCTTTGCCTCAGATCGGCGCCCTGCAATGTATTTGCAGGGCCCGATCTCTGCCTTGATGACCCGAGGGTTGTCATGACAACCTGCGGGTCATCTAGCTACGGAAAGCTACTGTGATCATGCTCACAGCAGCTTTCACCATAGGTACAATGCATTGCAATGCTGGAGCATTGCAATGTATTGTACCTGCAATAAAAAGTAAAAAAAGTGAAAGTCCCATAAAGGGACAAGTTTAAAAAAATCATTTTTTTAAAAAAAAATTGTAAAAAAAATATAAAAAAATAATTAAAAAAAAAATCTCCTAAAAAATACACATTTTTATGTAATTAAAAAAAATAAAAAACAAAAAAATACACATGTTTGGTATCGCCACGTCCGTAAAAATCCCATCTATAAAATCGTAACCCTAGTTAACCCCTTCAGTGAAAGCCGTAAAAAAAAACACAAAAAAGTAGTAAATTATACTTTTTCCAAGCGGTATCATCATACCGCTTGGAAAAAGTGTAATAACACGCGATCAAAAAGACGGATATAAATAATCATGGTACCGCTGAAAACGTCATATTGTCCCGCAAAAAACAAGCCACTATACAGCATCATCAGCGAAAAAAATATAAAAGTTATAGCTCGCGGAATAAACTGATGCAAAAATAATTATTTTTTATATAAAATTTTTTATTGTGTAAAAAACGCCAAAACATAAAAAAAATATATAAATGAGGTATCGCTGTAATCGCAGTGACCCGAAGAATAAAGCTGCTTTATCAATTTTACCACACGCGGAACGGAGGAAAAAAAAAAACAATTCCTGAATTGCTGTTTTTTGTTCATTCTGCTTCCACAAAAATCGGAATAGGAAGCGATCAAAAAACGTTATGTGCCCGAATATGGTACCAATAAAAATGTCAGCTCGTCCCGCAAAAAATAAGCCCACAGATAACTCTGTCGGCCGAAATATGGAAAAATTATAGCTCTCAAAATACGGCGATGCAAAAATTTCTTACAAAAAATTATTCCAAAAAAAGCATCTTTTAGTGTGTGACAGAAGCTAAACATGAAAAAAGGGTATAAATCTGGTATCGCTGTAATCGCACCGACCCGAGGAATAAAGTCGCCTAATCACTAATACTGCACGAGGAACGGCGCAAAAAAGAAAAACAATTCTTCACCTTTTGTGGATTTGTTCATTGTGCCTCCCAAAGATCGCAGTAAGGCGATCACAGTGGTTCCCCCCCACATATGGGATATCAGCGTACTCAGGACAAAATGCACATCAACTTTTGGGGCCCTATTTTCCTGTTACCCTTATAAAAATAAAAATTTGGGGGCAAAAGGTCATTTTTGTGGAAAAAAATATGATTTTTTTTATTTTCACGGCTCTACGTTATAAACTTCTGTGAAGCCCTTGGGGGTTCAAAGTGCTGACCACACATCTAGATAAGTTCCTTGGGGGGTCTAGTTTGCAAAATGGGGTCATTTGTGGGGGTTTCTACTGTTTAGGCACATCAGGGGCTCTCCAAGCGCGACATGACACCCGCAGACCATTCCATCAAAGTCTGCATTTAAAAACGGTGCTCCTTCCCTTCCGAGCTCTGCCATGCGTCAAAATAGTGGTTCCCCCACATATGGGATATGAGCGTACTCAGGACAAATTGCACATCAACTTTTGGGGCCTTATTTCTCCTGTTACCCTTATAAAAAATAAAAATTTGGGGGCAAAAAGGTCATTTTTGTGGAAAAAAAATATGATTTTTTTATTTTCACAGCTCTACGTTATAAACTTCTGTGAAGCCCTTGGGGGTTCAAAGTGCTGACCATACATCTAGATAAGTTCCTTGGGGGTCTAGTTTGCAAAATGGGGTCATTTGTGGGGGGTTTCTACTGTTTAGGCACATCAGGGGCTCTCCAAGCGCGACATGACACCCACAGACCATTCCATCAAAGTCTGCATTTAAAAACGGTGTTCCTTCCCTTCCGAGCTCTGCCATGCGTCAAAATAGTGGTTCCCCCCACATATGGGATATCAGCGTACTCAGGACAAATTGCACAATAGCTTTTGGGGTCCTATTTCTCCTGTTACCCTTATAAAAATAAAAATTTGGGGGCAAAAATATTATTTTTGTGGAAAAAAATATGATTTTTTTATTTTCACGGCTCTACGTTATAAACTTCTGTGAAGCACTTTGGGGTTCAAAGTGCTCACCACACATCTAGATAAGTTCCTTGGGGGGTCTAGTTTCCAAAATGGAGTCACTTGTGGGGGGTTTCTACTGTTTAGGCACATCAGGGGCTCTCCAAACGTGACATGACACCCGCAGACCATTCCATCAAAGTCTGCATTTGAAAAAGGCGCTCCTTCCCTTTCAAGCTCTGCCATGCGTCAAAATAGTGGTTTACCCCCACATATGGGGTATCAGAATACTCAGGACAAATTGCACAATAACTTTTGTTGTCCTGTTACCCTTTGGAAAATAAAAATTGGGGGTGGAAAGATCATTTTTGTGGAAAAGATATGATTTTTTAATTTTACAGCTCTACGTTATAACCTTCTGTGAAGCCCTTGGGGGTTCAAAGCTCTCACCTACATCTAGATAAGTTCCTTGGGGGGTCTAGTTTCCAAAATGGGGTCACTTGTGGGGGGTTTCCACTGTTTAGGCACACAGGGGCTCTCCAAATACGACATGGCGTCCAATCTCAATTCCAGCCAAAAAAGTCAAATGGCGCTGCTTCCCTTCCGAGCTCTGCAATGCGCCCAAATAGTGGTTTACCCCCACATATGGGGTATCAGTGTACTCAGGACAAATTGCACAATAACTTTTGTTGTCCTGTTACCTTTGGAAAATAAAAATTGGGGGTGTAAATATCATTTTTGTGGAAAAGATATGATTTTTTAATTTTACAGCTCTACGTTATAACCTTCTGTGAAGCCCTTGGTGGTTCAAAGCTCTCACCACACATCTAGATAAGTTCCTTTGGGGGTCTAGTTTCCAAAATGGGGTCACTTGTGGGGGGTTTCCACTGTTTAGGCACACAGGGCTCTCCAAATACGACATGGCGTCCAATCTCAATTCCAGCCAAAAAAGTCAAATGGCGCTGCTTCCCTTCCGAGCTCTGCCATGCGCCCAAATAGTGGTTTACCCCCACATATGGGGTATCAGCGTACTCAGGACTAATTGCTCAATAACTTTTGGGGTCCTTTTATCCTTTGGAAAATAAAAATTGGGATGAAAAGATCATTTTTGTGGAAAAAATATGATTTTTTAATTTTACGACTCTACGTTATAACCTTCTGTGAAGCCCTTGGGGTTAAAAGCTCTCACAACACATTTAGATAAGTTCCTTGGGGGGTCTAGTTTCCAAAATGGGGTCACTTGTGGGGGTTTCCACTGTTTAGGCACACAGGGACTCTCCAAATGCGACATTGGCGTCCAATCTTAATTCCAGCCAAAAAATCAAATGGCGCTGCTTCCCTTCCGAGCTCTGCCATGCGCCCAAATAGTGGTTTACCCCCACACATGGGGTATCGGTGTACTCAGGAGAAATTGTACAACAAATATTGTGGTTCATTTTCTACTGATACCCTTGACAAAATTTTAAAAAAATTGTGTCGAAAGAAAAATTTTGGGAAAAAAAGTTAAATGTTCATTTTTTCCTTCCACATTGCTTCAATTCTTGTGAAGTACCTAAAGGGTTAATAAACTTCTTGAATGTAGCTTTGAACACGTTGAGGGGTGCAGTTTTTAGAATGGTGTCAATTTTGGGTATTTTCTGTCATATTGACCCCTCAAATTCACTTCAAATGTGAGATGGCCCCTAAAAAAATGGTTTTGTAAATTTTGCTGGAAAAATGAGAAATTGCTGGTCAAATTTTAACATTTATAACTATCTAACAAAAAAAAATTTTGGTTCCAAAATTGTCCTGATGTAAAGTAGACATGTGGGAAATGTTATTTATTAACTAATTTTTGTGACATATCTCTCTGATTTAATGGCATAAAAATTAAAAGTTTGAAAATTGCAAAATTTTCAAAATTTTTGCCATATTTCCGTTTTTTTCATAAATAAACGCAAGTTATATTGAAGAAATTTTACCACTATCATGAAGTACAATATGTCACGAGAAAACATTCTCAGAATCGCCAAGATCCGTTGAAGCGTTCCAGAGTTATAACCTCATAAAGAGACAGTGGTCAGAATTGTAAAAATTGGCCTGGTCTTTAACCTACAAAATGGCTTGATCGTTAAGGGGTTAAAGAAAGGTGGCTATGTTGGTCACTGTTTTTTTTTTTGTTTTGGAATGTCAGAAATGTTTATTTCTAAATTTTGTGTTGTTATATTGCTTTAACTGGTGAAAATAAACAAGTGAGATGGGTATATATTTGGTTTTTATTAAGTTGCCTAATCATTCTGCACAGTAATAGTTACCTGCACAAACAGATATCCCCCTAAGATAGCCAAATCTAAAAAAACCCACTCCAACTTTCAAAAATATTGAGCTTTGATATTTATGAGTCTTTTGGGTTGAATGAGAACATAGTTGTTGTTCAATAATAAAAAGAATCCTCTCAAATACAACTTGTCTAGTAATCATGCAAACAGTATATAATGATCCATATATGATGGGCCACATTTTTAATGCTCCAGTGTATGATGGGCCCCATGGATGATGCTCCAGTGTATGATGGGCCCCATGGATGATGCTCCAGTGTATGATGGGCCTATATAATGCTCCATATATAATGTGCCCCATATGATGCTCCAGTATATAATGGGCCCCATGGAAGATGCTCCAGTGTATAATGGACCTCATTTATAAAGCTCCAGTGTATAATGGGCCCCGTATATAATGCTCCAGTGTATGATGGGCCCCATGCATGATGCTCCAGTGTATGATGGGCCTATATAATGCTCCAGTGTATGATGGGCCCCTTGCATGATGCTCCAGTGTATGATGGGCCCCATTTATAAGGCTCTAGTGTATAATGGGCCCCGTATATGATGCTCCAGTGTATAATGGGCCCCATGCATGATGCTCCAGTGTATGATGGGCCTATATAATGCTCCATATATAATGTGCCCCATTTATAATGCTCCAGTGTATAATGCTCCCCATATATTTCTCCAAACATTAAAAAAAATGAAATACCTCTCCTCGCTGGGCACTGCTCTACTCTGGATTCGTCAGTGTCGCCATCTTCCAGCTCTCTGCACTTGGACTGTTCAGGCAGAGGGCTTACAGACGTGACGTCATCGTGCTCTCTGACCTGAATGTCAATGTCAGAAAACGCGGAAGACGTCACAGCGGTGGAACAGGAAGAGGTAAGTATTGCAAGTGCTGGGGCCCTGAGAAAGCAGGGGGTGCCCACTCGTGGGCGACGGCACTGGCACAAGGCCCCTCATAGTACGCCGGTGTGTCTGACGGCGAATGGGCCCCCCTCCATCAGAGACACTTTTGCGAGACACCACCTGCTCAGGGCAACGGCACTTGCCCGAGTGCGCCAGTTGCTGACGCCGGCCCAGGGGGGGTACAGCCCAGTTAGGGAAGTGGAAATCTAGCATATGTTGAGGTGTAGGCTGGACGTTCAGCAGCTGCAAATGTAGGAATTTGAGAAGTCGGAGGAAGAGGAGGACAAAGAAAGCCATTTTGCCGCAACCTATGTGTCATCAGGGGAAGGTGGTACAAAATCCTTTGAAACCCAGGCATGGTTCATTTTTATGAAGATAAGATCACCAACATTTTGGGTCGACAGCCGGGTCCTTCTTTCTGTCAGGATTGATCCAGTTGCACTGAAGACTATTTCTGATAGCACACTACCAGCAGGGCAAGCGAGCTCCTGTAAAGCATATTGTGCCAATTCAGGCCAGGTGTCCAGTTTACAGGCCCAGTAGTCAAAGGGGAATGAACTGTGAGGGAGAACAACGATAGGGGAGGAGAGGTAATTTTGAACCATAGTTGACAACTGCTATCTCCTGTTGCAATCGATTCAGTATTTCCAGGCGTGTGAGCATTACTCGAGAAATTAGTCCACAACATGGTCATGAAACCCCTGTCTCCAACTCCACTTCGGCTGTGTGCACCACAAACACCTCTTCCGTTTGGCCCAGTATGGCTCGTGGTAGAACCTGCACCGCTGCTGTGTGCTGGGAATGCCTCTAACAAACAGTTTACCAAAGTTGCTTGTTTGTTCGCCACTATTAGCTCTAGGTTCTTTTGTGGCATGATGTTCTGTAATTTGACTTTATAGCATGGATCGAGGATGCTGGCCAACCAGTAGTCGTCATACTTCATAATTTTGGCAATGCGAGGGTCCCTTTTAGGATTTGCAAAACATAATCACACATGTGGGCCAATGTTCCAGGTGTCAATGATGCATGGACAGTGGTGGGTGGAGGAGCACTTTCTGCCAAATCCACATCCCTCCAGTCACGCACAAACCCTGGACCTGAACTTGGCAAGCCAACATTTTCTCTTGCCACCTGAGAAGCATCCTTATCATGCTCCTGTCAGCGCCAGCGAACTGCCACGACTGAGCAGGGTGACTCACCCACACTGTGGAAGGGCCCGGGGTCAGATGCCGCAGGGAGGCTCAGGCAGAGGGGACCTGAACAGCGTGGTGAGAGGGGACACTGAAGATAGCAGTAAGCAAAAGGACCTGCGATCATGTGACCACAGGGGGCGGGGCTTAGCGTCCTGCTACTAGAGATGAGTGCAGGACTTTACATGGACCCTGGATTAGTAAAGAGGGAAACTCAGGTCAGACAAACGGGGTTCATACACAGAGAAGACGGCGCAGTACAGAAGGGGCGAGCAGAGAATAGTCACAACATAAGCCAGGAGTCATACACGGAGATAGCAATGCAGTACAGGAGGGATAAGCAGAGAATTGTCAGGACAAAGGCCAGGGGTCATACACAAGATAGCAACGCAGTACAGGAGGGGCAGGCAGAACTCGTAACGGGAACAGAACCAAGTCAAAACCAAGCAAGCATAAAGTAACACAAGCACAAAGCACAGGGTCACACACATTCGGCCAAGGGTCAAAGTATAAGCGACAGGGAATGGCTCCACAATGAGGCTATAAGAAGCCTCCCAGAATCCCAAAATGAGGCCGTCCAGATTAACCTCTGAACTACCAAATCCCACAAACAAAGCAGCTCATGACAATCCTCCTCCCCAAAATATTCATCCCCCTCATCCTCCTCCTCTTCCTCTTCCCCCACCTCGTTCAGGACAGTTCCCTGAGCAGACAATGCCTGACTGTCATCAAGGCTTCCCTCCTCCTCTTCCTCCTCCTCTGCAGACGTCTGATCCTTAATGTGCGTCAAAGTTTGCATGAGCAGACGCATAAGTGGGATGCTCATGCTTATGATGGCGTCGTCTGCGCTTACCAGCCGTGTGCATTCCTCAAAACACTGTAGGACTTTACAGAGGTTTTTCAGCTTTGACCACTGCACACCCGACAACTCCATGTCTGCCCTCAAACTGCCTGCCCGTGTATCCTCCCACAAATGCATTACAGTCTGCCTCTGTTCACACAGCCTCACAACCATGTGCATGGTGGAGTTCCACCTTGTTGCAACATCTATGATTAGGCGGTGCTTGGGGAGGTGGAGCGATCGCCGCAGCCTCTGCATACGACTAGAGTCTATGGGCGAGCGACGGATGTGCGAGCACAGTCCCCTGTGGACCCTGCATCCACCTCATTCACCCAGTGCGCTGTGATGGACACGTAACGGCCCTGACTATGCCTACTGGCCCATACATCTGTTGTGAGGTGCACCTTTCCACTCACTGATTGTTTGAGTGCATGGACAATGCGGTCTTTACATGCAGGTGGAGGGCAGGGATGGCTTTTCTAGAAAAGAAGTGCCGACTGGGTAGGTCATTGCATGGGACAGAGTAGGCCATGAGCTCTCGGAACGATGCACTTTCGACCAAACGGAAGGGCATCATCTCTAATGAATCAGTTTGGCAATGTAGGCATTCAAAGCCAGTGTACGCAGATGAGAGGATTAGTACTTTCTTGTCCTACTCAGAGTGTCTGCTAGGGTGAGCTGGACTTGAGAGCTGCATATGGGTGAACTAGTGGTGGACATGACGGACTGAGAGGGGGTTTGTGGTGATGGTGATGGCCTAGATGCAGTCTTTCGCTGCAAAAACATTGTGATTCCCTGACTGCTTTGGCCTTGCGACGACACCTCAACATTTCTTGCTAGTGGTGTACTAACCGGTGGGCTTACAGTGGGGGAAGTGATGGAGCATTGGTGGCTACCTTCAGTCGGAGCAGGTGCACATGTGCTATCTGAGGTTTTGTAGTCCGTCCACACTTGCAAGTGCATGCTGATTAAATGTCTAACCATGCAACTGGTATTCAAATTTCGGAGATTTTTCCCTCGGCTAAAGGTCCTGCCGCACTTCTTACAGATAACCTGTGCCTCATCAGTAGGATTTTGGTCAAAAAAGTGCCACACAGCACTCTTCCTACTATGGAATAAATTTTCAGGGCTTGCACACTGTGCTAATTTGACCGTCTGGCAAAGCTGTCCTGCAACTCTTTTTGTTTTTTTAACACGTTTTTGGACTGCTCCGGGCCTGCCAGATAACTGCTGTGCGATGTCGGTGCCTGCTGCTGATCCTTCTCCTCTTCTGAGCTATTGCCAGCGGCACCCTCTTCCCCCAATTGATGCCAATCCGGGTAAACAACTGGGTCATCCATCACCTCCTCCTCAATTTCATCTGCATCTTCCTCTGTGTCACCGTGTAAGGGGGTATAGTATGCGGGAAGGGGAACCTGAGTTTCATCAGGGTCAGATTCTGGCTTAGTAGAATGTGAGGGCAATGTAGTTCTCTGGGTGAATGTACCAGCAGAATCATCTAGCAGTGGCAGTGCATCAGTGCACTCCATGTCAGATTCATGTTGGACTGGGGAATTCAGGATTTCACTTGATAACCCAGGCATGATATGTGAAAAGAGCTCCATGGAGAAATCTGAAGTGTGGCCTGCCGCATCCTTCACTTTAGGTGGGGGTGAAGGACTCAAGAAAGGTCTTGTTCCTCACCAGAAGCCTGCACTGACGACTCAGTGCTTGCATTTTTTTAAACTTCAGAAGAGGAGGTGATAGAGCTGGAGGCTGTTTCGGCAATGTAAGACAAAACTGTTATGAATGTTTTAGAAATGAATTCTGAGCAGAAGCTCCCTCTGGTGGTTGCAAACAGTACTGAACCATTCAATGAGGATTGGCAATCAGGGATCACAGACTGGCTGGATATAAGGGAGGTTTCCCCCCATCATGGTTGCCGGTGATCAATTGTTCTTGTCTCAACGTTGTTTCCTGGTTCACTTGGAAGCTTGCTGAGTCTTGCCTCTTCTCCTGTTCTCAGATAAGATATTTTCTGTTTTTTGTTTTTGTGCTTGCCATTTGTATATTTCTCTGCATTTCTGTGAGGTTGGCCAGGTTCCCCTCCCCGGGGGGCTTGGTCTCCTCTCGGTTCCTCTGGAGCCATTGTTGTTTGTTCATTTGCCTTTTCCAGTTCTTTTTTCTGTGGCTGCGGCTTAGTTTTGTTACACCGGAGAGCTGGTTTGGGTGGTGGAGGTCGTGTGATCTCAGGTGTTTTTGCGGTTAGTGGCGTTGGTTTTTTTGGGGGGTTTTTTGGATTGCAGGAAGTATCCTTCCTGTCCTTTTCTGTCTAAGTCAGATTGGGCCCCAGCGTTTGCTCGTGCTGTTTTCTGTATGTGTCTGTGTTTCCTCTTGTCTGGCCACCGTTGCTTGTTTGGGGGTTTCCTGTGTTCTTTGGGGGTCTGCTCCGGGGCAGGTGGCTTTCCTCTTTCTGTCTTTGGGTGTGGTTGGCCTCTCGGGCTGTGGCGGGGCGTCTGGGACCTGCGTGGGTGCGCTCCATGGCTGTCTTTGGTTGTGGTGGTTGATCGGGGTGCTGCGCTCCGGTAGATTCCAGCCTCTCGGTGCATTGCCGTTTTTGCCTGCTCTCCTCAGCTACCAAGACATAACAGTATCACCGGCCAAACTGAAAATTATATGGTACTCACAGAAGGGAAAAATAGTGTGGAAAAAAAAAGTTGTCAGAGTTGTCAGAGATTTATTTATTTTTTTTTCTGTTTGTTGCATTTTTTTTTCCCTCTTTTTCTCTGGGTGCTGAGAAGGATTTTTTTCTCTCAATGGTGTTTGCACAGTTGTCTGGCCGTGTGGATCAGCTTGCCACTGAAGTTCAGAGTATTGCTACCTATCTTGCAGGGTTGCCGGTTGTGGAACCTAGGATCCCCGTGCCAGATTTGTTTTTAGGGATCGAGCTAAGTTTCTGAATTTCAAAAATAACTGTAAGATGTTTTTTGCCTTAAAACCTAAGTCCTCAGGGAACGCAGCACAGCAGGTTCAAATTGTCATCTCTCTCCTGCACGGCGATCCTCAGGATTGGGCTTTTTCCCTGACACCTGGGGACCCTGTTTTGAGTAATGTTGATGCATTTTTTCTGGCTCTGGGGTTATTGTACGATGAACCTAATGTCACTGATCAAGCTGAAAAAACCTTGTTGGCATTAAATCAGGGGCTTGAGGACGCTGAGTTGTACTGTCAGAAATTCCGAAAGTGGGCAATTCTGACCAAATGGAATGATGATGCTTTGGCAGTTCTTTTCGGAAGGGTCTGTCAGAGAATGTAAAATATGTTATGGTGGGTTTCCCTGCTCCCTCTGGTCTCAATGATTCTATGTCATTGGCGATTCAAATTGACAGACGTTTGCGTGAGCGTAGAGGTATGTGTGGAATGGTGTTGCCTTGTGAACCAGCTTCTGAGCCTATGCAGTGTGATAGAGTGGCTTCTGGGGCACAGCGTCATGAGTTTCGAAAACGCAATGGGTTATGTTTCTACTGTGGTGATGCCTCTCATGCTATTTCAGTCTGCCCTAAGCGGGGAAGACGTTTTGCACGCTCAGTTGTCTTGGGTAGTGTTCAGACTAAATTTCTGTTGACTGTTACCCTTATTTGCTCCCTGTCCACATTTTCTGCTCAGGCTTTTGTTGATTCGGGAGCAGCTATTAACCTGATGGATTTTGATTTTGCTAAACGTTGTGGGTTTCCCTTGATACCCTTACGGAAGTCTATTCCCCTACTGGGGATTGATTCTACCCCTTTGGCTGAGCATAAACCCCAGTTCTCTACTCAGGTGATAATGAGGGTAGAACCTGATCATCAGGAGAGTTGCAAATTTTTGGTGCTGTATAATCTGCATGACATTATTGTACTAGGTTTCTCTTGGTTGCAGTCTCATAATACTGTTTTGGATTGGAAATATGTGTCTGTAACCAGTTGGGGCTGCCAATGTGTTAATGCCAACACTCCTGTTTTTTTCTGCCTCTCCCCAGGCTCAAGATGTGCCTGACTTTTTGACTGATTTTTCTGATGTGTTTAGCGAAAGTAAATCTGCATCCTTGCCCCACCATAGGGGCTATGACTGCGCTATTGAATTAGTGCCTGGTAGTAAATTCCCTAAAGGTCGCCTTTTTAACTTGTCTGTACCTGAACATGACGCTATACGGTCTTATATCAAGGAGTCATTGGAGAAGGGTCATATCAGACCATCCTCTTCACCCTTGGGTGCCGGTTTTTTCTTTGTGGCCAAAAAGGATGGTTCATTAAGGCCGTGTATTGATTATCGTCTCTTGAACAATATCTCTGTGAAATATCAATATCCATTACCCTTGATTTCTGACCTGTTTTCCAGGGTAAAAAGTGCTACTTGGTTTACCAAGCTTGACCTCGGGGGGGCGTATAACCTTATTCGCAATAAGCACGGGGATGAATGGAAGACAGCGTTTAATACCCCAGAGGGGCATTTTGAGTACCTAGTGATGCCCTTTGGGCTCACTAATGTTCCTTCCGTCTTCTAGTCCTTCATGAATGACATTTTCAGGGATTTTGTGGATAAATTTCTGATTGTTTATTTGGATGATATCTTGATTTTTTTCCAATGATTGGGACTCTCATGTGAAACATGTTCGGACTGTGTTCCAGGCCAGGATCAAAGTGTCTTTTTGGCGTACAGAGGATCTCATTTCTGGGATTCATTTTGTCTCCATCTGTTATTGAAATGGACCCGGTCAAGGTTCAGGCCATCTGTGATTGGGTCCAACCTACTTCATTAAAGGCTCTTCAGAGATTCTTGGGTTTTGCCAATTTTTATAGTAAATTTATTGGTAATTTCTCTGTTATTGTTAAACCATTGACTGATTTGACCAAAAAGGGTTCTGATGTGGTGAATTGGCCTCCTGAGGTAGTCTCTGCGTTTCAGGAGCTTAAGCGGAGATTCACTTCTGCTCCTGTTCTACGGCAGCCTGATGTTTCTCTGCCATTTCAGGTGGAGGTTGATGCCTCTGAAATTGGGGCAGGTGCCTGTTGTGAATAAACTGGAAATGAGTTCTGAGCAGAAACTCCCTCTGGTGGTTACAAACGGTACTGGACTGTCCAGTGAAGATTGTGAGGATTGGGAATCAGGTGTTACTGACTGATCTTATATAAGGAGTCGCCTTCCCATCAGGGTTGCCGGTGATCAATTGTTCTGGTCTCAATCCTTGATTCCTGTTTCCTTGGTAGCCTGCTGTGTCGTGTCTGAATCTCCTGCTAACAGATAAGACATTTTCTTCTTTTTGTTTTTGTGCTTGATTTTTGCATTTTGTCCTGCACTTCTGTGGAGGCCTTCAGGGTCCCCTCTGGGGGCTTTTGCCCTCAGTTCAGTTCAGCCACTGATGTTTGTACATTTGCTTTTTCCAGTTTTTTCAGTGGCTGCTGTTTGATTTTGGTTACACCAGAGAACTAATTTAGGTGGTAGAGGTCGTGTGATCTCAGGTGTTTTTGAAATTAGTAGAGTTGGTGCTTTTCAGGGTTTTTTTGGGATTGCAGTAAGTGCCCTTCCTATCCTTTTCTATTTAGTAAGTTTGGGCCCCAACGTTTGCTCATACATTTTCTGTCTGTGTCAGTATTTCTTCTTGTCTAACCGCCATTACATGTTTGGGGGCTTCCTATGTTCTTTGGGATCTGCTCCGGGGCAGATAGCTTTCCTCTTTCTATCTTTAGGTGTAGTTAGTTTCTCAGGCTGTGACGAGGCGTCTAGGACCAACGTAGGAACGCTCCACGGCTGCCTCTAGTTGTGGTGGTTAGTCAGGGTACTGCAATCTCATAGTTTCCAACTGCTCTGGTGTATTTCCTTTTTTGCCTGCTCTCCTCAGCTACCAAATCATAACAGTATCACCGGCCTAAACTGAAAATTATATGGTACTCACAGAAGGGAAAAATATTGTGGAAAGAAAACAGTTGTCAGAGTTGTCAGAGATTTTTTTTTCTGTTTGTTGCATTTTTTTTTTTCCCTCTGTATCTCTGGGTGCTGAGGAGGATTTTTTTTTTTTTCTCTCTCAATGGAGTTTGCACAGTTGTCTGGCCGTGTGGATCAGCTTGCCACTGAAGTTCGGAGTATTGCTACCTATCTTGCTAGGTTGCCTGTTGTGGAACCTAGGATTCCCATGCCAGATTTGTTTTTAGGGGATCGAGCTAAGTTTCTGAATTTCAAAAATAACTGTAAATTGTTTTTTGCCTTAAAATCTAAGTCCTCAGGGAACGCAGCGCAGCAGGTTCAAATTGTCATCTCTCTCCTGTGTGGCGACCCTCAGGATTGGGCTTTTTCCCTGACACCTGGGGATCCTGTTTTGAGTGATGTTGATGCGTTTTTCCAGGCTTTGGGGTTATTGTACGATGAGCCTAATGTCACTGATCAAGCTGAAAAAACTTTGTTGGCATTAAGTCAGGGGCTTGAGGACGCTGAGTTATACTGTCAGAGATTCCGTAGGTGGGCAGTCCTGACCAAATGGAATGACGACGCTTTGGCAGCTCTTTTTCGGAAGGGACTGTCAGATAATGTAAAGGATGTTATGGTGGGATTCCCTGTTCCCTCTGGTCTCAATGATTCTATGTCATTAGCGATTCAAATTGACAGACGTTTGCGTGAGCGGAAAGGTATGCGTGGAATAATGTTGCCTTGTGAACCTGCTTCTGAATCCATGCAGTGTGATAGAGTGGTTTCTGGGGCACAGTGTCATGAATTTCGAAAGCGCAATGGGTTATGTTTCTACTGTGGTGATGCCTTTCATGCTATTTCAGTCTGTCCTAAGCCGGGAAGACGTTTTGCACGCTCAGTTGTCTTGGGTAGTGTTCAGACTAAGTTTTTATTAACTGTTACCCTGATATGCTCTCTGTCCTCATTTTCTGCTCAGGCTTTTGTTGATTCTGGAGCAGCTATTAACCTGATGGATTTTGATTTTGCTAAACGTTGTGGGTTTCCCTTGATACCCCTACGGAAGTCTATTCCCCTACTGGGGATCGATTCTACCCCTTTGGCTGAGAATAAACCTCAGTTCTCTACTCAGGTGATAATGAGGGTAGAACCTGATCATCAGGAGAGTTGCAAATTTTTGGTTCTGTATAATCTGCATGACATTATCGTACTGGGTTTCCCTTGGTTACAGTCTCATAATCCTGTTTTGGATTGGAAATCTGTGTCTGTTATCAGTTGGGGCTGCCGATGTGTTAATACCAACACTCCTGTTTTTTCTGCCTCCCCCCAGGCTCAGGATGTTCCTGACTTTTTGATTGATTTTTCTGATGTGTTTAGCGAAAGTAAATCTGCATCCTTGCCTCCCCATAGGAGCTATGACTGCGCTATTGAATTAGTGCCTGGTAGTAAATTCCCTAAAGGTCGCCTTTTTAACTTGTCTGTACCTGAACATGATGCTATGCGGTCTTATATCAAGGAGTCATTGGAGAAGGGTCATATCAGACCATCCTCTTCACCCTTAGGTGCCGGTTTTTTCTTTGTGGCCAAAAGGATGGTTCATAAGGCTGTATTGATTATCGTCTCTTGAACAATATTACTGTGAAATATCAATATCCGTTACCCTTGATCTCTGACCTGTTTTCCAGGGTGAAAAACGCTACTTGGTTCACCAAGCTTGACCTCAGGGGGGCATATAACCTTATTCGCATTAAGCACAGGGATGAATGGAAGACGGCATTTAATACCCCGAAAGGGCATTTTGAGTTCCTTGTGATGCCCTTTGGGCTCACTAATGCTCCTTCTGTCTTCCAGTCCTTCATGAATGACATTTTCAGGGATTTTGTGGATAAATTTCTGATTGTTTATTTGGATGATATCTTTATTTTTTCCAATGACTGGGACTCTCATGTAAAACATGTTCGGACTGTGTTCCAGATTTTGAGAGAGAATGCTCTGTATGTGAAAGGATCAAAGTGTCTTTTTGGCGTTCAGAGGATCTCATTTCTGGGATTCATTTTGTCCCCATCTGTTATTGAAATGGACCCGGTCAAAGTTCAGGCCATCTGTGATTGGGTCCAACCTACTTCATTAAAGGCTCTTCAAAGATTCTCGGGTTTTGCCAATTTTTATCGTAAATTTATTGGTAATTTCTCGGTTATTGTTAAACCATTAACTGATTTGACCAAAAAGGGTTCTGATGTGGTGAATTGACCTCCTGAGGCTGTCTGCATTTCAGGAACTTAAGCAGAGATTCACTTCTGCTCCTGTTCTACGGCAGCCTGATGTTTCTCTGCCATTTCAGGTGGAGGTTGATGCCTTGAAATTGGGGCAGGTGCCGTTTTGTCCCAAAGAGACCCAGAGACCTCTAAAAGTAACCCTTGTGCCTTTTTCTCTCGAAAATTTTCTCCTACTGAACGTAATTATGACGTGGGTAATCGGAGTTGTTGGCCATGAAGTGGGCTTTTGAAGAGTGCAGACATTGGCTGGAGGGAGCCAAACATCAGGTGGTGGTCCTTACGGACCATAAGAATCTAGTTTATCTGGAATCTGCCAAGCGACTTAATCCTAGACAGGCCAGGTGGGCCTTGTTTTTCACACGTTTTAATTTTGTGGTTTCATTTCTTCCTGGCACTAAGAATGTTAAGGCGGATGCCCTCTCGAGGAGTTTCCTGGCGGACTCTCCTGAGTTATCTGATCCTTCTGTTATTTTGAAAGAGGGTGTAATTCTTTCCGCCATCTCGCCCAATTTGAGACTGGCTCTGGAGGGGTGTCAGGAGGATAAGCCCGAGCGCTGCCCTGTTGGGAAATTGTTTGTCCCGGACCAGTGAAAAAACAGTGTAATGTCTGAGATTCATTGTTCCGCGTTGGCCGGTCATCCCGGAATTTTTGGTACCAGAGACTTGGTTAGTCGGTCCTTTTGGTGGCCTACCTTGTCTCGTGATGTCAGGGAGTTTGTGCAGTCCTGCGGGACTTGCTCTCGCTCCAAGCCTTGCTCTCGTTCTAGTGGCTTGTTGATGCCATTACCTGTGCCCAAGAGACCATGGACCCATATCTCTATGGATTTCATTTCCGACCTCCCTGTTTCTCAGAGAATGACCGTCATCTGGGTGATTTGCGATAGGTTTTCCAAGATGATACATCTTGTGCCATTACCTAAGTTGCCTTCCTCCTCTGAATTGGTGCCTTTGTTCCTTCAGCACGTGGTTCGTTTACACGGCATTCCTGAGAACATTGTGTCTGACAGAGGAGTCCAGTTTGTTTCCAGATTTTGGAGGACTTTTTGTTCTAAACTTGGTGTTCAATTGTCTTTCTCCTCGGCGTTTCATCCTCAGACCAATGGTCAAACTGAGAGAACAAACCAGACATTGGAGACTTATCTGAGATGCTTTGTGTCTGCTGATCAGGATGACTGGGTCTCTTTTTTGCCTTTGGCTGAGTTTGCTCTTAATAATAGGGCTAGCTCTGCCACTTTGATGTCTCCATTTTTCTGTAATTCTGGGTTTCACCCTCGATTTTCTTCAGGTCAGACGGAGGCTTCTGTCTGTCCAGGTGTTGACTCTGTTGTGGAGCGTATGCAACAGATTTGGGACCAGGTAGTGGAGAGGTTGTCCCTCTCTCAGGAGAGGGCCCAGCGGTTTGCTAATCGGCATAGGACTGATGGTCCTCGGTTTAAATTGTGGGACTTGGTCTGGTTGTCCTCAAAAAATATTCCTATGAGAGTGGCATCTCCTAAATTTAAGCCTAGGTTCATTGGACCTTATAAGATCATGGAGATTCTTAATCCTGTTTCTTTTCGTTTGCTTCTTCCAGGGACATTTAAGATCCATAACGTGTTCCACAAGTCCTTGTTGAAGAGGTTTGTTGAGCCAGTGGTTCCTACTACTGTGCCTCCTGACCCTGTTTTGTTGAGGGCAATCTGGAGTATGTGGTTGAGAAAATATTGAATTCTCGTTTTTCTAGACGGAAACTCCAGTATTTGGTTAAATGGAGAGGTTATGGTCAGGAAGACAATTCTTGGGTGTTTGCTACGGACATCCATGCTAGGAGACTCAGCCGTGCGTATCATAGAACTCATCCTGACCGACCTGGTTGCTCTAGTGAGGGTTCGGTGACCCCTCCTCAAGGGGGGGGTACTGTTGTGAATAGGCTGGAAATGAGTTCTGAGCAGAAACTCCCTCTGGTGGTTACATACGGTACTGGACTGTCCAGTGAAGATTGTGAGGATTGGGAATCAGGTGTTACTGACTGGTCTTATATAAGGGAGTTGCCTTCCCATCAGGGTTGCCGGTGATCAATTGTTCTGGTCTCAATCCTTGATTCCTGTTTCCTTGGTAGCCTGCTGTGTCGTGTCTGAATCTCCTGCTAACAGTTAAGACATTTTCTTCTTTTTGTTTTTGTGCTTGATTTTTGCATTTTGTCCTGCACTTCTGTGGGGGCCTTCAGGGTCCCCTCTGGGGGCTTTTGCCCTCTCAGTTCAGTTCAGCCACTGATGTTTGTACATTTGCTTTTTCCAGTTTTTTCAGTGGCTGCTGTTTTGATTTTGGTTACACCAGAGAACTAATTTAGGTGGTAGAGGTCGTGTGATCTCAGGTGTTTTTGAAATTAGTAGAGTTGGTGCTTTTCAGGGTTTTTTTGGGATTGCAGTAAGTGCCCTTCCTATCCTTTTCTATTTAGTAAGTTTGGGCCCCAACGTTTGCTCATACTATTTTCTGTCTGTGTCAGTATTTCTTCTTGTCTAACCGCCATTACATGTTTGGGGGCTTCCTATGTTCTTTGGGGATCTGCTCCGGGGCAGATAGCTTTCCTCTTTCTATCTTTAGGTGTAGTTAGTTTCTCAGGCTGTGACGAGGCGTCTAGGACCAACGTAGGAACGCTCCACGGCTGCCTCTAGTTGTGGTGGTTAGTCAGGGTACTGCAATCTCATAGTTTCCAACTGCTCTGGTGTATTTCCTTTTTTGCCTGCTTTCCTCAGCTACCAAATCATAACAGGTGCCGTTTTGTCCCAAAGAGATCCTGAGACCTCTAAAAGTAACCCTTGTGCTTTTTACTCTCGAAAATTTTCTCCAACTGAACGTAACTATGACGTGGGTAATCGGGAGTTATTGGCCATGAAGTGGGCTTTTGAAGAGTGGGGACATTGGCTGGAGGGAGCCAAACATCAGGTGGTGGTCCTCACGGACCATAAGAATCTGGTTTATCTGGAATCAGCCAAGCGACTTAATCCTAGACAGGCCAGGTGGGCCTTGTTTTTCACACATTTTAATTTTGTGGTTTCCTTTCTTCCTGGCACTAAGAATATTAAGGCGGATGCCCTCTCGAGGAGTTTCCTTGGGAACTCTCCTGAGTTATCTGATCCTGCTTTTATTTTGAAAGAGGGTGTAGTTCTTTCCACCATCTCGCCCAATTTGAGACTGGCTCTGGAGGGTGTCAGGAGGATAAACCCGAGCGCTGCCCTGTTGGGAAATTGTTTGTCCCAGACCAGTGGAAGAAGAGTGTGATGTCTGAGATTCATTGTTCCGCGTTGGCCGGTCATCCCGGAATTTTTGGTACCAGAGACTTGGTGAGTCGGTCCTTTTGGTGGCCTACTTTGTCTCATGACGTCAAGGAATTTGTGCAGTCCTGTGGGACTTGCTCTCGCTCCAAGCCTTGCTCTCGCTCTAGTGGTTTGTTGATGCCATTGCCTGTGCCCAAGAGACCATGGACCCATATCTCTATGGATTTTATTTCCGACCTCCCAGTTTCTCAGAGAATGACCGTTATCTGGGTGATTTGTGATAGGTTTTCCAAGATGATACATTTTGTGCCATTACCTAAGTTGCCTTCCTCCTCCGAATTGGTGCCTCTGTTCCTTCAGCACGTGGTTCGGTTACACGGCATTCCTGAGAACATTGTGTCTGACAGAGGAGTCCAGTTTGTTTCCAGATTTTGTAGGACTTTTTGTTCTAAACTTGGTGTTCAATTGTCTTTCTCCTCTGCTTTTCATTCTCAGACCAATGGACAAACCAAGAGAACAAACCAGACATTGGAGACTTATCTGAGATGCTTTGTGTCTGCTGATCAAGATGACTGGGTCTCTTTTTTGCTTTTGGCTGAGTTTGCTCTTAATAATAGGGCAAGCTCTGCCACTTTGATGTCTCCATTTTTCTGCAATTTTGGGTTTCACCCTCGATTTTCTTCGGGACAGACGGAGGCTTCTGTCTGTCCGGGTGTTGACTCTGTTGTGGAGCGTATGCAGCAGATTTGGGACCAGGAGTGGAGAGGTTGTCCCTCTCTCAGGAGAAGGCCCAGCGGTTTGCCAACCGGCATAGTACTGATGGTCCTCGGTTTAAAGTGGGGGACTTGGTCTGGTTGTCCTCAAGAAATATCCCTATGAGAGTTGCATCTCCTAAGTTTAAGCCTAGGTTTATTGGACCTTATAAGATCATGGAGATTCTTAATCCTGTTTCCTTTCGTTTACTTCTTCCAGGGACATTTAAGATCCATAACGTGTTCCACAAGTCCTTATTGAAGAGGTTTGTCGAGCCAGTGGTTGCTATGGCTGCGCCCCCTGACCCTGTTTTGGTTGACGGCAATCTGGAGTATGTGGTTGAGAAAATATTGAATTCTCGTTTTTCTAGATGGAAACTCCAGTATTTGGTTAAGTGGAGAGGTTATGGTCAGGAGGACAATTCTTGGGTGTTTGCTTCGGACATCCATGCTAGGAGTCTGATCCATGCGTATCACAGAGCTCATCCTGACCGACCTGGTTGCACAAATGAGGGTTCGGTGACCCCTCCTCATGGGGGGGGTACTGTTATGAATGTTTTAGAAATGAATTCTGAGCAGAAGCTCCCTCTGGTGGTTGCAAACAGTAATGAACCATTCAGTGAGGATTGGCAATCAGGGATCACAGACTGGCTGGATATAAGGGAGGTTTTCCCCCATCATGGTTGCCGGTGATCAATTGTTCTTGTCTCAACGTTGTTTCCTGGTTCACTTGGAAGCTTGTTGAGTCTTGCCTCTTCTCCTGCTCTCAGATAAGATATTTTCTGTTTTTTTGTTTTTGTGCTTGCCATTTGTATATTTCTCTGCATTTCTGTGAGGTTGGCCAGGTTCCCCTTCCCGGGGGACTTGGTCTCCTCTCGTGTCCTCTGGAGCCATTGTTGTTTGTTCATTTGCCTTTTCCAGTTTTTTTTTTCTGTGGCTGCGGCTTAGTTTTGTTACACCGGAGAGCTGGTTTGGGTGGTGGAGGTCGTGTGATCTCAGGTGTTTTTGCGGTTAGTGGCGTTGGTTTTTTTTGGGGTTTTTTTGGATTGCAGTAAGTATCCTTCCTGTCCTTTTCTGTCTAAGTCAGATTGGGCCCCAGCGTTTGCTCGTGCTGTTTTCTGTCTGTGTCTGTGTTTCCCCTTGTCTTGCCACCGTTGCTTGTTTGGGGGCTTCCCGTGTTCTTTGGGGGTCTGCTCCGGAGCAGGTGGCTTTCCTCTTTCTGTCTTTGGGTGTGGTTGGCCTCTCGGGCTGTGGCGGGGCATCTGGGACCGGCGTGGGTGCGTTCCATGGCTGCCTTTGGTTGTGGTGGTTGGTCGGGGTGCTGCGATCCGGTGGATTCCAGCCTCTCTGGTGTATTGCCGTATTTGCCTGCTCTCCTCAGCTACCAAGACATAACACAAAACCTGTTCCTGATGCTCCAGCTTTAAAAGCGGTTTACCTACTCCTAGAAAAGGGAGCCTTCCAGGCCTTCTGGAGTCAGACAATGATGCAGGCTCAACACCTCCTTTCTTAGGTGCTATTGTGCTTTTGACACTACCATCAGATGCACCACTACCACCATCAGTACCAGCTGGCCCCCCAAGCCTACATCCGCAGCCTCTACACCATACTTCCTCATGTTTGGGAAAATTACCCAAAATACCAGCACATATATGGTACTGTATCAGAAGCATACAGCTGTATACGGTGAAGGGGAAATTTCTAAATTTCCGTCTATATTTTGAGAGTAACACACAGGTGCTCACAGGCTCAATATGGATTAGACCAGAATATAAAAAGCAGAAAAAGGGTACTGTATCAGAAGATGCCAGGTGTATATAGTGTTGGTGTAATTTTAAATCTCCGTATATATTTCAAGAGTAACACACAGATGCTCACAGGCTCAGTATGGATTAGACCACAATATAAAAAGCAGAAAAAGGGTACTGTATCAGAAGCGTACAGCTGTATACAGTGTTGGGGTAATTTCAAATCTCCATATATATTTCAGGAATAACACACAGACGCTCACAGGCTCAGTATGGATTACACCAGAATATAAAAAGCAGAAAAAGGGTAATGTATCAGAAGCATACAGCTGTATACAGTCTAGTGATAATTGTAAATCTCCATATATATTTACAGAGTCAGACACAGATTCTCACAGGCTCTGTATGGATTACACCAGAATATAAAAAGCAGAAAAAGGGTACTGTATCACAAGATACCAGGTGTATATAGTATAGTGAAAAAATTGTAAATCTCCATATATATTTCAGGAGTCACACACACGTGCTCTCAGGCCCAGTATGGATTAAACCAGAATATAAAAAGCAGATTTAGGGCACTGTATCTGAAGATACCAGGTGTATATAGTATAGGGGTGTTAAAAATGCTTAATTTCGTATATTTTTACCAGGACTTGTTACCAGATGCGATATTCTAAGGAAAATATCACAATGTTTCTTATAAAAAAAATGTAGTGGTTTATTGGACTGTCCATCAAAAAACATCATTTCAGAATAACATAAAATGAGTGAAATAGTTACGAAGAGATTGTCCATTTGTCCATAGCAAAACTTGTACACATCTTTCCTTGGTGTCCTGAATGGTAAATGACATTCTGTCTCTGTAATCCGCGTCTGAGGAAGCAACAGGTGGTTGCATAGCAGCTGTCCATTCACCTTAGTGTTCTTGTAAAATGTCATATGTGTCTGAAGAGAGTGGAAGAGAGCAAGCACCCCCCCTCCCTTCATGTAGCCATTATATATGTCCCTTAGTTCACGTGATCTCTATATATGGGGATGACACTTTACCATACAGAAATAGCATCTGTAATGTCAGCTGAAAGTCAATGTACTCAATACAGAATTGAGTGTAGAATAAATCCATAAGCAATAATTAATATTTAACAATTCCCCCTTTTGAGGGTGACAGACATTATTTGGAACCCTCAAAGTAGAGAAGTTCATCTTTAGGATAATCAGATTTTCTTTCTTCTTTTCTTCTTCTTTGGCAAAAATAATATAATTTCCATAATAATATAATAATAATAATAATATCAGATTATTGTTATATGCACTCAATAACATAATTATGTGAATTCATGTTATGGTAAGCCGTGACCAATATTCATATAAAGTATGTGTATTATACTTTCCTAAACCTAAATCGAAGCATCTCTGGTCCAGTCATCATCATCTGATGTCATCTGGTCTTCATCTTGACGTCTTCTCCTTGATTCTTTTTAAAACACAGTCTTTATACGATAATTCCTTTGAAATAATATGTAGATATTGTAGAGACCGTGTGTCATGTGTCCATCAAAGTCCATAAATTCAAATGTTGATAAGAAAACAAAGTCCATTGAAGAAATGAAGCTTTAACATCTGTGCAGTGTCACTTTTAAAGACCTGGACTTACATTGGCTCGCCTTGGATATTTCTGGAATCCTCCATGCCATCCGCAATGGTCTTGGAACAGGTGTGACGTCTTTGGTCAGCAAAGCAAGGGTTAAAATTACTCTTCCTTGCTAAAGATAGCATCATAACTAGGGTTGAGCATTCCGATACTGCAAATATCGGGTATCGGCCGATATTGGCTGTATCGGAATTCCGATTCCGAGTTCCGATATTTTCGTCATATCGGATACCGGAATCGGGATTGTCACTGTCACTGTCAGTGTCCGTCGGTCGGGTCTGTCAGGAGTCAGCGGCACTTACCTGGCAGAAGATCTCCGGCGGTCACGTCCTGCACTGCTTCATGGCCGCAATCTTCTTTCCCCGGCGGTCACATGCAGTTTCTCGCGATAACTGCAGTGACTGCTGGGTAATCCCGGCCGTAAAGCAGTCAGTCCGATGACGTCACCGCCGGGGAAGCAGGTAATCAGCTGTGCTGCGTTGCGATGACAGGCTCTGCCTGTCATTGCGATGTAGCAGAGCTGGATCGTCGTGGGACTGTCGTTATGGACTGCGTCGGACAGGTGGTATACTGTTGGTTTGTTTTTTTTATTTTTTTACAGGAGATCGATGGCGTCGCAGGAATGAGAGAGTAATAAAATTAATGAAAACTGTGTTGTCTCTTTTATTTCATTAAAATACTTTTTTCTTGCTGTGTTTTTTTTTTATACATTTAATAACTTTGGGATTAATAATGGATCGGTGTCTTATTGACACCTCTCCATTATTAACCGGGCTTATTGTCACCGTGCAATCAACGGTGATATTAACCCCTTATTACCCCGCTTGCCACCGCTACAGGGCAAGTGGGAAGAGCCGGGTAAAGTGCCACAATTGGCACATCTTTTGATGCGCCAAATGTGGGGCTGCTGTAGCCTGGTATTATCAGGCTGTTGAGGGCCAAAATCCATGGGCCTTGACAGTCTTTTAATACCAGGCCGCAGCAGTCTGCATTTTACTTGGCTGGTTAACAAAAATAGGGGGACCCCTACGCCGTTTTTTTTCGAGGGGATCCCCTATTTTTGTTAACCAGCCAAGCTAAGCAGACTGCTGTGGCCTGGTATTATCAGGCTGGCAAGGTCCATGGATATTGGATCCTTACCAGCCTGAAAAACCAGGCCTCAGCGGTCTGCTTCATCTGGCTGGTTAACAAAAATAGGGGGACCCCACGCCAATTTTTTTCGAGGGGATCCCCTATTTTTGTTAATCAGCCAAGATATGCAGACTGCTGTGGCCTGGTATTATCAGGCTGGCAAGGTCCATGGATCTTGGCTCCTTAACAGCCTGAAAATCCAGGCCTCAGCGGTCTGCTTCATCTGGCTGGTTAACAAAAATAGGGGGGACCCCACGCCAATTTTTTTTCGAGGGGATCCCCTATTTTTGTTAATCAGCCAAGATATGCAGACTGCTGTGGCCTGGTATTATCAGGCTGGCAAGGTCCATGGATCTTGGCTCCTTAACAGCCTGAAAATCCAGGCCTCAGCGGTCTGCTTCATCTGGCTGGTTAACAAAAATAGGGGGGACCCCACGCCATTTTTTTTTCAAAGGGAACCCCTATTTTTGTTAATCAGTTCCCTCTGACGTCACTGATTGTGTCCCTGGCTGACCTGAAGTGAAGGTACTGCCACACTAAACAATCCCGCTAGCGATCACGATAACGACGCATACTAATGCGATCGCTAGCGGGATTGTTTCTATATCGCTAAGTGCGGCCACATTTAGCGATATAGTTAACGACGCTATCGCCGTTAGCGATCTTCTTAACGACTTTAGCGGTACAAAAGTACCGCTAAATCGCTAAGAAAAGGTGCCACACTAGCGATATATACTTACCCAGCGGGAGCGCCGACGAGAAAATAGGGTCCGGAACGATTCCAGCGACGAGCGAGATCACAGCAGGAAGCTCGTCGCTGGAAGCTGCCGCACTGAACAACATCGCTAACGGGATCGCTAAATAGTGACGTTTTTTAGCGATCCCGTTAGCGATATTGTTCAGTGTGGCATACCCTTAAGTGGAAAGCTTAATTGATTGCTTTCCACTTTTAAGGGCCCGTCTCACATAGCGATATCGCTACCGAGATCGCTGCTGAGTCACTAGTTTTGTGACGCAGCAGCGAGCTCACCAGCGATATCGCTGTGTGTGACATTCAGCGACGATCAGCCCCCCTGCCGGGTATCGCTGATCGTCGCTGAAATGTCAGGACCTTTTTTGATCGCTGGTTTCCCGCTGACAGGCACACATCGCTGCGTGTGACAGGCGGGAGACCAGCGATCCGCTGGTAACCAAGGTACACAGCGGGATTCCAGGCGCGGGGCTGTGCCTAGAAACCCGCTGTGTACCTTGGATACCAGCGCCCTGATGCAGGGAGCTGGTATCCAAGGTACACAGCGGGTTTCCAAGCGCTGCGCGGTGCCTGGAAACCCGCTGTGTACCTTGGTTACCAGCGGATCGCTGGTCTCCCGCCTGTCACACGCAGCGATGCGTGCCTGTCAGAGGGAAACCAGCGATCAAAAAAAGGTCCTGACATTTCTGCGACGATCAGCGATACCCGGCAGGGGGGCTGATCGTCGCTGAATGTCACACACAGCGATATCGCTGGTGAGCTCGCTGCTGCGTCACAAAACTAGTGACTCAGCAGCGATCTCGGTAGCGATATCGCTATGTGAGACGGGCCCTTAAGCGATGTTACCCGCAGTGTCGCTGTCCCAGATCGCTGCCTGAGCTGCCTGTTTGGCAGCTCAGCAGCGATCATGTAGCGATACACCAACGATCCTGACAAGTGCATATCGTTGTCGGGATCGCTGGTGTATCGTTATGTGACACCCAGCCTTTACTCTCCTGTCAGCCAGGAGAGGAACTCATTCATTTGGGGGTTTACTGTGAGGCTGCAGCATTAGCTGCGGTCCCTGCAGTAAACATTAACCCTTTCTGAAGGATTACACCGTGGGACCTGACTGTGCATGGGATAGGTAAGAATAATTTTGCTTTTTTATTTTATTTTTATTACAGGAAATGGTTTTTGCAGTAAAATAAAAGATGGTCAAAAACATGTGTCTTTATTTCATTAAAATGATTTTTAATTAAAGTGTGTGTGTTTTATTTTTATTTCATGCAATAGGATTAATAATTGATAGTTGTCTAATTGACAGCTCTCAATTATTAACCTGGCTTAAGGTCACCTTTCAATAACAAGGTGGCTTTAACCCCATATTAACCCATTCGCCACCGCTACAGGGCAATGGGAATAGACGGGCAAAGTGCCAGAAAGGGCGAATCTAATTATAGATTTGTCTTTCCTGGGGTGTCTGGGGGCAGATGTTAGTAGCCAGGGGGGGGGGCAAAAATAATGGTCCCTCTCTGGGCTATTATTATCTGCCCCCACTCACTGGCTTTGTCTGTCTGGTTGCGAAAATAGGGCGGGAGCCCACGCATTTTTTTTCAGCAATTTTACACCTCATATATATATATACATGTCATTGAGTTTGTGACACATATATATATATATATATTTATAGTTCATACACTTCTACATAGTATAATAGCCGCTAATTCAATTGCCGGCTTTTGTGAAAATGCAGAACCCGACATGAAATGACACTTGGTGTACATAGGGTTAACCATGTCTTTTCATGTAGTTTGCTATCTAATTTGCACAAACAATTAAATCAGTCTATGTGTGCAAAATTTCACACCTGTAGGGGTTAATTAAAGGTGTAAATTCGTAGCAAAAAAGTCCGTTTTTTTACAACGAATTTACACCTTTAATTAACCCCTACAGGTGTGAAATTTTGCACACATAGACTGATTTAATTGTTTGTGCAAATTAGATAGCAAAGGACATGAAAAGACATGGTTAACCCTATGTACACCAAGTGTCATTTCATGTCGGGTGACCCGACATGAAATGACACTTGGTGTACATAGGGTTAACCATGTCTTTTCATGTCCTTTGCTATCTAATTTGCACAAACAATTAAATCAGTCTATGTGTGCAAAATTTCACACCTGTAGGGGTTAATTAAAGGTGTAAATTCGTAGCAAAAAAGTCCGTTTTTTTTACAACAAATTTACACCTTTAATTAACCCTACAGGTGTGAAATTTTGCACACATAGACTGATTTAATTGTTTGTGCAAATCAGATAGCAAACGACATGAAAAGACATGGTTAACCCTATGTACACCAAGTGTCATTTCATGTCGGGTGCTTCTGTCTTTTCACTGAAGCCGGCTTTACCCGGCAATTGAATCAGAGGATATTTTACTATGTAGAAGTGTATAAACTATACATATATGTATATATATATGTCACAATGACATGTATATATATATTATATATATGTATTCTATGTGTGTATATTTAGTGTTTACAAGGAAAGAATGGGGTTTTTTTAGTTACGATATTTTGTTCCCATAGACTTACATGGGACTTCCGGTATCGGTATCGGGTATCGCCGATATTTTAATGATATCGGCGATACCATTCCGATTCCGATACTTTTGGATATCGGAAAGTATGCTCAACTCTAATCATAACCAGTCCATAGTCCTAATGCACAGGACTCATGTCAGGGTTGTAGCTTCCTGACAATGACCTTATTGTTCACCAGCTTTCATTGAAGCTTCATAGGTGATAGGAAACCACTGGAACGCGATAAAAACGTGATAACACAGTTCATATTAGCATCATAGGATCATCGTCCTCTGCCATTGTGGTTGTCAGGTTAGATACTACAATCGTGCTGTAGTGGATCTGGATCATGCTGTCGTCTGAATACTGCAGTTGTTGTCAGTGGTGGATACTGCAGTTGTGGTCAGTGATGAAATTAATTATAATCGACACAGTTCTTTATTACTCAGAAATCATAGCATTTTTATCTTCTGGGACTTCGGCTTTTTCTTCTTGCAACTTTTCAAAATTACTTGAATTTAGAAATATGAAAAGTCTTTATTAATGTAATTCCAATATCTTGCTTGAAGTCTTCATTCCCTATTCTATACCAAATCTGGTAATTTTCCTGACCTATAATATCACAGCGTACCATAGCAATCAGTAATATCCATATAATTATTATCAGAATAGTAATATGGAATTCATGTTTGTGTAGTAAAACAATAATAAATGATAATGCATTATTAACCATATTCTTCTTGAGATAGAACATTTTTATGTCATAGGTGTAATTACCTTTTCAACCCATTGGTGTCAGTGTGTTTTTTTATGTAGCAAGTGTTTCCATCTTTATTACTAAAACTTTATTAATGGAATATATTTATTAGACCAATAATAGGTAAGAATGTATAGCCATGAACCAAAATGTGAATATGAGTGAATGAATGAATGAAAGAATTATTGTATTTACTCAGAATTAAAACATTTTCTTTTAATGAACCGATATCTTCACTATATTTAATGAAGCAATATTCTCATAATAGACATTACTTTATTAAATATTGATGCTTCTTGATTGAGATAAAAATAAAAATTAAGAATCAAAAATAGAGATAAAGGAAGAATAAAATTAACAATGAAAAATAAGAATAAAAACAAAAATAAATAAAAATGAAAATAAGACCTTTATATGTTTATGACAAATGCTGAGTAGTTATGTTCTCAGTAACACATACCCTTAATATTTCCATTATCTGGATGATTTCATATTTGTCATAACCTTGTGTTACCAAATATTCATAATTATGCAACTTTGCATTGTAATCCCCTTCTTAGTGTAAAGAAATGACTCTTTATAATACTTAATGTTATTATCTCTAGTAGTTATACCATTGTACCTTTCTATATTCTTTAAAATGTGTGAAGAAGAGGTATTGATGAAATGTGATGATGTATTCAGGATTACAAACACATTTCCCCCTTAATACCAAAAAATATTATTTTGTGAAATAATTCATTTATCAAAACCAAAATAAAAAAATAATTGTTTTATAAATTATTTTGTAACTTCTATTTTAGCTTTATACCATATTTTTGTCTGAAGATGTGTACCATCTATGTAACCATTAAAAATAACATTGAATATCATAAAATTATCCTTTGGGAAAAGGAAAAAAAATAATAATCTAAATGTAGATTTTCTTGATAAACCATTTTGATGTGTGATTACACTTATCTACTATTAACTAAAAAAATAATTACTA
>JARQOD010007800.1:0-38051 GCA_033576555.1 Oophaga sylvatica
ATTGCTCCATACAGAATAATGAGCCCCATATATTGTTCCATACAGAATAATGAGCCCCATATATTGATCTATACAGAATAATGATCCCCATATATTGCTCCATACAGAATAATGAGCCCCATATATTGTTCCATACAGAATAATGAGCCCCATATATTGATCTATACAGAATAATGAGCCCCATATATTGCTCCATACAAATATCACGACGTATAACAGATATATTCAAAGATAGTACCCTATATCTAATGTGACATCATTCTATATTTCATATAATAGAGAAAATCAACATGTATACATAGTATCTGCCAGCAATGTCTTACCTGACATAATATCCTATGTATTGTGGGTCAATGCTGTGTACGTGTCACGCTGTCTCTGGATAGAGATGGACCGGGGTCTATGCTGACCCTGAACTGGGGACCTGACTAGTCCCTCTACCTGGAGGTACTGTTAATGGTACAGAGGTCCAGGCCGCCAGCGTAACCCTGTCTCCTGTAGATCCCTGACCACTGTAATCTAGTCCTGAGAAGGACCCTGATTACCACCACAGGGAATGGGCAGGTCACAGCTTACACACAGTCTAAGACAAACGAGACAGACAAGGGTAAAGGAAACACAGCCTTGCATACAACACTTCCACTACAGAGGAACACAAAAGGTTAAGGAGATAAACAATAAGCGAGGAGAGGAAAAACCACAACAGGCACTCTTAGCTTAAAGGGTATGCCACACTAAACAACATCGCTAACGGGATCGCTAAAAAACTTCACTATTTAGCGATCCCGTTAGCGATGTTGTAGTGTGCGGCATCTGCCAGCGACGAGGCCCCTGCTGTGATCTCGCTCGTCGCTGGAATCGCTCCGGACCCTATTTCATCGTCGGCGCTCCCGCTGGGTAAGTATATATCGCTGAGTGTGGCACCTTTTCTTAGCGATTTAGCGGTACTTTTGTACCGCTAAAGTCGTTAAGGAGATCGCTAACCGCGATAGCGTCCTTAACAATATCGCTAAGTTAAGCCGCACTCAGCGATATACAAACAATCCCGCTAGCGATCTCATTAGTATGCGACGCTATTGCTCCATACAGAATAATGAGTCCCATATATTGCACCATACAGTATAATGAGCCCCATATATTGCTCCATACAGAATAATGAGCCCCATATATTGCTCCATACAGAATAATGAGCCCCATATATTGCTCCATACAGAATAATGAGTCCCATATATTGCACCATACAGAATAATGAGCCCCATATAATGCTCCATACAGAATAATGAGCCCCATATATAGCTCTATACAGAATAATGAGCCCCATATATTGCTCCATACAGAATAATGAGCCCCATATAATGCTCCATACAGAATAATGAGCCCCATATATAGCTCTATACAGAATAATGAGCCCCATATATTGCTCCATACAGAATAATGAGCCCCATATATTGCTCCATACAGAATACAGTAAAGATGTATATCTTTGTACCGTGTTAGCCAGTAGATAGAAAAATATTTAGAGTTGAGAGTCCTCAGTGATTGATACCTTTTAATGGCTAACTGAAAAGATGGTAACAAATTGCAGCTTTCGAGACTACTCAGGTCTCTTCATCAGGCTAAACTAATACAAAATCTGAAGAATGAGCCACATATATTGCTCCATACAGAATAATGAGCCACATATATTGCTCCATACAGAATAATGAGCCCCATATATTGCTCCATACAGAATAATGAGCCCATATATTGCTCCATACAGAATAATAAGCCACATATATTGCTCCATACAGAATAATGAGCCCCATATATTGCTCCATAGAGAATAATGAGCCCATATATTGCTCTATACAGAATAATGAACCCCATATATTGCTCCATACAGAATAATGAGCCCCATATATTGCTACATACATAATTGGTTCCATATAATGTTCCATACAGTATATGATGAGCTCCACATAATGCTCCAGTATATGATGGTCCCCATAGAGTATAATGAGCCCCACATATTGCTCCATACAGAATTGGCCCCATATGATGTGCCATATATAGTGGGCCCCATATGATGCTCCAGTGTATGATGGGCCCCATATATAATTCTCCAGTGTATAATGCTCCCCATATATTGCTCCAAACATTAAAAAAATGAAATACCTCTCCTCGCTGGGCACTGCTCTACTCTGGACTCCTCAGCGTCGCCATCTTCCAGCTCTCTGCACTGTGACTGTTCAGGGAGAGGGAGCACACGCGTGACATCATCGCTCTCTCTGACCTGAATGTCACTGTCAGGAAACGCAGAAGACGTCACAGCGGTGGAGCAGGGAGAGGTAAGTACTGCAAGTGCTGGGGCCCTGAGCAAGCACGGGGGGCCCACTCGTGGACGACAGCACTAGCCCCTCATAGTACGCCGGTGTCTCTGACGGCGAGTGGGCCCCCCATCTGCTTAATGTCACCAGCAAAGCACCCCCACACCATCACACCTCCTCCTCCATGCTTCACGGTGGGAACCAGGCATGTAGAGTCCATCCGTTCACCTTTTCTGCGTGCAAAGCAGTCATCAAAGCAAAAGGTGGCTACTTTGAAGAACCTAGAATATAAGACTTAATTTCAGTTGTTTCACATATTTTTGTTAAGTGTAATGTATAATTCCACATGTGATAATTCATAGTTTTGATGCCTTCAGTGTGAATGTACAATTTTCATAGTCATGAAAATACAGAAGAATCTTTGAATGAGAAGGTGTGTCCAAACTTTTGGTCTGTACTGTATCTCCTACATTACAGATTTCATCCATTACAAGTTTATGCTTAAAACATACAACTCTACCCTTCACCTCTCCAAACAAACCTATTTCAACACCCTCATCACCTCACTATCCAATAATCCCAAACATCTCTTTGACACTTTTCACTCCCTACTGAACCCAAAAGTGCCGGCCCCAACCACGGATCTCCACGCTGACGATCTGGCCAATTATTTCAAAGAAAAAATTGACCACATCCGACAGGAAATTATCTCCCAATCCCCTCATACCATGCACTGTCCTCCCTCCCCCACTGCATCCAGCTCACTCTCTGACTTTGAACCAGTCACAGAAGAAGAAGTAATCAGGCTCCTTGTATCTTCTCGCCCTACCACTTGCGCCAGTGACCCCATTCCCTCACATCTCCTCCAGATGATGATGGTGCATGCAGAGGCCCAGGCCATGGGCAAGATGAAATTGTGCCACAACAAACACCCACATCTTCTCGCCCGACCTTTCTGTCCCAATTCCTAGGAGATCGCAGCAGCACACCACTATAGAACCCACAGCGGTGTCAAAAGGTAGTTGGTTGGATAGCAGATAATGTGTAATGTATGTGGTACAGTTCACATAGCGTCCTGTGCTTGGGTGCGATGAAAATACTTGAGACACAGGTTGATAAAGAAAGTCTTGTATTGCTTCATACAAATTGGCAAAAATAAACACACAGGTTGCAAACACAGAAGCAGGAGACACAGCAGGCCAGAGTAATCTAAGCTCAGCAATAACTCTCCACAACAGATTCAGATCTTCTTCTCTGTTACCGCAAGTCCATGCAAACGTGAGGCTCTCAAGAGCAGAGTTCAGAGTCCACAAGTGCTTCAGAGTTCCTCAGTAGGAATGGCTGGAGTACAAGGTCCAAGGCTTCAGGAGTCAGAACACAGGTTCACTGCAGGCTAGATTCTGAAGCACTGATTGCTCAGCTGTGGCTGTTTAAGAAGCAAACGGAGAGAATCAGGGCGGGAACATGCAAGCTGGAAAACTCCATTTTGACTGAGGGCAAGATAGCTGCAGCAAAACAGAAAGCAAAATGGCCGACGAACAAACTGAGTTTCAGAAACAGATACACAGAACCTTACATTACTCCCCCCTTAGGGACAACCTCCGGATGACCTCAGACCAGGCTTGTGTGGGTACCTCTGATGAAACTGACGGAGCAAGCGAGGAGCATTAACGTTATTGACTGGCTCCCATGAGTTGTCCTCCACTGGGTAGCCCTGCCATTTAATCAGATATTGTAACTGATTTCTATACAACCTGGAATCTAAAATCCTTTCCACCACAAATTCTTCCTGACCATCGACTAGCACTGGGTCAGGGCAAGGAGAAGAACGTCCAGGAAACGTATTGGGTGTCGCAGCCTTTAGTAGGGATACATGAAAGACAGGGTGGATTCTCATAGTTCTGGGCAATTGAAGACGACAAGCAACGGCACTTATAATCTTACTGATTTTATAGGGTCCAATGTACTTATGTCCCAACTTAGACGATGGAATCCTTAACTTAAGATTTCTGGTTGACAGCCAGACCAGGTCTCCTACCTTAAAAGCTGGTGCAGGTTTACGAAATTTATCTGCTGCCTTCTTGTACCTTTCCTGAGCCGATTCCAGATTCTCCTTTAGAAGATCCATATTCTTCTGTAAAGTCGTGACTCTTTCAGCCACTGCTGGCAAAGGCGTCTCTATGGGAAATCGTGGTAGAATGTTAGGATGATAACCTAGATTAGAGTAAAAAGGAGACTGTTTAGTGGAGGCACTCTGAGAGTTGTTGTAAGAGAACTCAGCCAATGGAAGTAGATCCACCCAATCATCCTGTAGGTGGCAGATAAAGCAGCGGAGATACTGCTCCAGGGTTTGATTGGTTCGTTCGGTTTGTCCATTAGTCTGGGGATGAAAAGCAGAAGAAAGGTTTACTTTAATGTCCAATGCTGCACAGAAATTTTGCCAAAACCTAGAAGTGAATTGCACCCCTCGATCCGAAATAACCTCATCCGGTACTCCATGTAAACGAAACACATCTTTAATCATCAAATCTGATGTCTGTTTTGCAGTGGGTAAGCCGACACAAGGGATAAAATGAGCTGCCTTTGTTAAACGGTCAACCACCACTAGAATAGTGTTCTTCCCTTGAGAGGTTGGTAATTCCACAATGAAGTCCATAGAAATGGATCCCCACGGGCGGGACGGGGTGGGAAGAGGCTGTAACAGACCAGTTGGTGAAGAGCGAGGTGTTTTGCATCTTGCACAAACCTCACACGAAGTGACATAGTCCAAAACATCCTTCCTACAAGTGGGCCACCAAAAGAAACGAGAAAGAAATTCCTGTGTCTTTAGAATTCCTCTATGCCCGGCTATTTTGGAATCGTGAATGAGTTGCAATACTCTCAATCTGACTGTTTCAGGTATATACAGACGTTGTCCCAGAATCCACACACCATTCTTAAAGACAAGACTTACGTCCCTTGGGGTTGAGCCAAAAAAGAATCCGCATGGTATGCTTCCTTGATGTCTTTAATTAGGTCTTGATGATGAATCACTCCTAGGAATCTAGAGTCAGGAAGAATAGTCTTAGGAGGAGTAATTGGACGTGTCTCTGCTGAGTAAATCCTAGAGAGTGCATCAGCCTTTCCATTGCGCGATCCTGGTCTATAAGAAATAATAAAATTAAATTGGTTTAAGAAAAGATTCCAGCGAGCCTGGCGAGGAGTCAGGCACTTAGCCGACCTGATAAACTCAAGATTACGATGGTCTGTCAGAACGACTATTTGCTGTGCAGCTCCTTGAAGAAGGTGTCTCCATTCTTTGAAGGCGGCAATAATGGCCAACAACTCTCTATTGCCCACATCGTAGTTCCTCTCAGCCGAAGACAACTGCTGGGAAAAGAAGGCACAGGGATGCAAGACATTCTTCTCACCTGTTCTCTGAGAGAGTATAGCTCCAACGGCACAGTCTGAAGCATCCACCTCTATTATGAAGGCAAGCTCTGGGTTGGGATGTACTAGGATAGGTGCAGTGGTAAATTTATCTTTTAGACGGGAAAATGCTTCCTGGGCTTGGGGAGTCCAGGAGAACTTAGACTCTTTCCGGGTAAGTTGGGTGATAGGTGACACTACCTCAGAGAAATTTCTAATGAAACGTCTATAGAAGTTTGCAAACCCGATGACGCGCTGTACCTCCTTCACATTTCTAGGACTTGGCCAATCATTGATGGCTTGGGTTTTACTTCCATCCATACTAATTCCTTGTGTAGACAGTACATACCCCAGAAATTGAATTTCGGTCTTATGGAATTCACACTTTTCAAGCTTGATGTAAAGATGATTTTGTCTTAGACGTTCCAAGACCATTCTCACATGTCCATGATGTTCCTCTGTGGAGTTAGAAAAAATTAAAATATCATCCAAATAAATTACCACGAATGTATCTAGGAGATCCCTGAAGATGTCATTCACCAAGTGTTGGAAAGTGGCTGGGGCGGTACTCAGACCAAAAGGCATAACCAGATATTCAAAGTGTCCATAGCGTGACCAGAATGCAGTCTTCCATTCATCCCCAGGTCTAATACGGACTAAGTTATAGGCCCCACGAAGATCTAGTTTAGAAAAAATTTTGGCATGTCGCACTCTCTCCAATAACTCAGGGATTAAAGGCAATGGATAACGGTTTCTAATAGTAACCTTATTGAGTTCCCTATAGTCTACGCATGGTCTCAGAGATCCATCTTTCTTCTTTACAAAGAATATGGGTGCCCCTGCAGGAGATGAAGAGGGGCGTATGAAGCCCTTGGCTAGATTTTCGTCTATGTACTCTTTTAAAGCCTTCAGCTCGGGCCCCGCCAGGGGTAGATCTTACCAAAAGGTATCTCTGCTCCAGGCAATAATTCAATTGGACAATCATATGGACGGTGAGGAGGAAGCTGGTCAGCGTTCTTCTTGTCACATAAATCCACATAGTCCTGGTATACAGCTGGTAGTTCAGGGACTGACATGGTTCCTTTAGGAACAGAGCAAGCTGAAATTTTTGGACTCATCTGTTTCTCTGGAAAGTGTAATTCCTTGGTCTCCCAGTTAATGGTAGGATTCTGAGCCTGCAGCCATGGTAGACCTAGAATAATGGGAAAGTGAGGAGAAGAGATAAGCATAAAGGACAGTTTCTCTTGATGATCTTTACCCATAAGAACCCTCAAAGGCTCTGTTTCCTGATCCACTGGTCCAGAGGTCAGCAGGGAGCCATCCACAGTTTCCATCTGTACTGGAGTAGCCTTCTTCACTGAACGTATCCCCTGTTTCAGAGCAAAGGAGACATCCATAAAATTTCCACTTGCACCTGAGTCGATCATAGCAGAGCTAGACACCCAGGCCGAGTCAACCCAGAGTTTGATGGAAAGAAAACAGTGAGAATTGTTTTTCTTACAACTCAGCTGGGACACCGCTGAAGAAACTTGAAAAATGGCAGCGTTTACACAGTCAACGTCCTCAGAGGTAACGGAGTTTAAGTCCGAGAAATCAAGATCTGTTGCTGCAGCTCTCTCTGGAGCCTGAGGCTCGGACCTGACAGATCCCCTCTCGCAACACTCACAATGAATGAGTGCTGCAGTAGTCTTACGAGAACGGCTGGGGCAGTTAATAATAAAGTGCCCTGACTTACCACAATAAAAACATAGATTCTCCTTAAAACGATGTTCCTTGCGTGCATCACTAACCCGTCGTAGTAAAGAGTCTACCTGCATGGGTTCAGGTTCCCGTGTAATCCTACTCAAAGGTTCCTTAGCTGGAGAGGAAGGTAGGAAAAGGTTAGTACGATTGCTTTCGAACCATCTCTCTTGCCTGCGTTCAGTTAAACGAGTATCAATACGGATGCAGTAGTTAATAAAGTCACCTAACGCAGTGGGGGGGTCGGCACGAGCAAGTTCATCCTTAATCAGTGGGATAACCCCTTTCGAAAAATAGATTTTTTGGCGGAATTGTCCCAGGTGGTATCAAGGGCCCATCTCCTGAAATCCAAGGCATATTCAGCTACCGAGTGCTTACCTTGGCGCAAAGCTAACATGGCTGCTTCAGCTGTTGCACCTCGATTGGGGTCATCAAACACCTGCCCCATGGCTGAAATAAAATCATCAAGGTGATTCAAACAATCATCCTCAGTCTCAATCAGAGGGTTTGCCCACATCAAAGCCTTGTTGGTAAGTAACATAATTATAGTAAGCACCTTAGATCGTTCAGTGGGAAATTGTGAAGCATGTGCAGAAAAAAAAAGATTGCATTGATTAACAAATCCCCTGAATTTTTCACGTTCACCACCAAAACGAAAAGGGGGCAACTTGGGAATCCCAGATCTCGGGGCCACGGCAGGAGCCTGGACTCGCCCCTCCAGAACCTCAATCCTGGCTCGCAAATCCTGGGTAGTCTGTCCAACCACTTGCAAATTGTGATTATTTAGGTCCTGAAGATTTGTAAAACGGGTCTTTATATTCTGCAAATCTGCAAGGATATTATCAGTCACTCCGCAAAGTTCCTTTATGCGGGCCTCCATTTTCCAGATCTTTTAAGACAGGATACTGGAAGAAGAGGAGAGAAAAAAAAAACAATAGTGTTCACCTGTGGCAACACTGAAGAAAGAAAAAACTTTAAGGAAACTGCTCACCTGGAATGGTTGTGAGAAGTCACAACCACTACCATCACAGAAAGCTTTCAACCAGACATCTGATATCCAGAGTTTAAGCAGACAAAAAGAGAAGAGAAAAAAAAAAAAAACAATAGTGTTTACCTGTGATAACACTGCAGAAAAAAAAACTTAAGGGAATTGCTCACCTGGAATGGTTGTGAGAAGTCACAACCACTGTCATCACAGAAAGTACAACCGGACATCCGATATCCACAGTACAGCAGACAAGCCTTTCCAGACCCAGCAGACACTAACGTTTGGCTTCAGAATCTTGTAATGTATGTAGTACAGTTCATATAGCGTCCTGTGCTTGGGTGCGATGAAAATACTTGAGACACAGGTTGATAAAGAAAGTCTTGTATTGCTTCATACAAATTGGCAAAAATAAACACACAGGTTGCAAACACAGAAGCAGGAGACACAGCAGGCCAGAGTAATCTAAGCTCAGCAATAACTCTCCACAACAGATTCAGATCTTCTTCTCTGTTACCGCAAGTCCATGCAAACGTGAGGCTCTCAAGAGCAGAGTTCAGAGTCCACAAGTGCTTCAGAGTTCCTCAGTAGGAATGGCTGGAGTACAAGGTCCAAGGCTTCCAGGAGTCAGAACACAGGTTCACTGCAGGCTAGATTCTGAAGCACTGATTGCTCAGCTGTGGCTGTTTAAGAAGCAAACGGAGAGAATCAGGGCGGGAACATGCAAGCTGGAAAACTCCATTTTGACTGAGGGCAAGATAGCTGCAGCAAAACAGAAAGCAAAATGGCCGACGAACAAACTGAGTTTCAGAAACAGATACACAGAACCTTACATTATGCTTCCAGTCACTTTGCCACCACCACCCTGTCTTCCACACGGTCAAGTCTGAGTAGCCATTAGTCTGGACCACATATTCCTCACCCTGATCCTCCTTCCTCCCACCAGTCCCCGGAGACAACTGATCTCACACTTGGACACTCCGAAGAGCTGTTCACTTTTCCATTTATAGATTCAGGCCTCTCGCCCGATCCACTTGAAGCGGGGCAAGAGGAGGTCGCATGTAGCGATGCCCAAATATTTGCTTGCCAGAGTCACACGAAGACGATGGATGATGATGAGACACAATTGCCAGAAAGACAGGAGGAGGACCAAGGTGCGGAAGGGAAAGACGAGGTGGTGGATGATATAGTAACTGACCCAACCTGGCAGGAGGACATGCAGAGTGAGGACAGCAGCACATGGAGGGAGGGAGGCATAGCACCCCAACAGGCAGGAAGAAACAGTGTTTGGCCGCAGACAGAAGGCAGGCAGCCGTTCCCAGTAACACCAATACGACAGAACTTGCCAGTACAAAAAGGCCACTTGCACCACCTACCAGGCCAGCATCAGCAGGGGTAGCAAAACTAGCAGCCTGACCACCACCAGCATGATCAGGCACATGGCAGCAAAGTACCTGACTTTGTGGGCCAAACCCCAGGGTCCAGGAATCGTGTCTGCGTTTGACACCACTGCTTTTTCTGCTATTGTGCGTGCAAGCCAATCCCCTGTCCATGGCACATGCGAAGATGCTTCCTGCCCTTCACCTGTCATTGCACACACTCAACTATCACCATCATCAAGTACTTCCTTGTCCCAGCACAGCGTTCAGTTGTCCATACCCCAGCCCTTGGAACGCAAGTGCAAATACGCAGCCAACGCCCCAAAATCCACACTACTAAATTCACACATTTCACGACTGCTTGCGCTCGATATGTTGCCTTTTAGGCTCGTGGAGACTGAAGCTTTCCACAATGTGATGGCGGCTGCTGTCCCTCGGTACTCGGTCCCCAGCCGCCACTATTCCTCACGGTGTGCCGTCCTCGCATTACACAACCACGTGTCCCACAACATTAGCCTTGCCCTCAACAATGCATTTACTGGGAAAGTCCAACTAACCACGGACACGTGGACAAGTGCTTGTGGGCAGGGAAGATGCATCTCGCTGACGGCACACTGTGTTAACGTAGTGGAAGCCGGGACCCAGTCGGACTGAGGGATGGAAGGTCAATCAGAGTTGCCCCTACAGTCTACAGCTCCTGCACCTCATCCTCCTCGTCTTCCTCCTCTTCAGCCTCCAACTCCGAAATGACCACATCAGTCACAAGCTGGAAGCACTGCAGCACTGCCTCAGCCAAGTGGCAACAGGCTGTGCTGAAGCTAATATGCTTATGTGACAAACCGCACAATGCTGAAGGGTTTTGGACAGCTCTGAAAGAGCAGGTAGATCTGTGGCTGACACTGCTACATCTACAGCTAGGCATGGTCATGTGTGACAATAGCCGAAACCTGGTGGCGGCTCTGAGGAAAGGTGAGCTCACACACGTACCATGCCTGGCCAATGTGCTTAACCTCGTGGTTCAGCGGTTTCTCAAAACCTACCCGGAGCTGCCGGATCTGCTTGTCAAAGTACGCCGCCTGTGTGCCCTTTTTAGAAAGTCAGCTACAGCTTCCCAGCCCTTGCCGTGCTTCAGCAGCATATGCTGCTTCCGGCTCACTGACTGGTTTGTGATGTCCACACGCATTGGAACTCTACACTGCAGATGTTGGGAAGGATTTGTGAGCAGAAGAGGTCAGTGTTGACTACCAGCATCAACAAGGGCATTGGTATTCAGTTGAGACTCCACACATAAGACCTTAGAGAGGACATGGATGTCAGACATATGTACCATCCTACAAAACTTTGTAATTAGCGACACCATCCTACTTCTCTGTCTTCTGAAACGCTCTCTGCTCACAATCAGAGAGGATACATTGCAGGCGGAGCACGATGAGATGAAGCAAGGAACCATACAGGGTGATTACACACAACCCAGCCTCATCTCATCCCAATGTGGGGTGACAATAAGGAAAAAGATGAGGAGGAAGAACAGGAGCTACTTTCATGCGCTATAGATTTTACTGCCTGCACATCTGTCATACCGTCTGTTCAGCATGGATGGCCTGAGGACAGGGAGGAGGAGGAGAGTATGATCAGTCATCCTCTTGGTGAGGACACAAAAGTCTTGCCTGTTAGCAGTCTGGCATGCATGGCTGAGTTTGTTATGCTGCCTTGACCATGACCCTCGCGTTCTCAAAATTTTGGGTGACATTCATTACTGGTTGGTGACACTTCTAGACCCATGCTACAAGGAGAACTTTCTATCTCTTATTCCCGAGGCAGACAGGTCTACTAAAATGGGGCAGTACCAGAAGACCCATGTTGCGGATTTATTAAAAAAATTCCCATCTGAAAACGCTAGCGGCAGAGGTCACAGTTCGTTGGACGACTAAGGAGTACAGGTGAGAGAGACCCAACTACAATCCAGCAGAGGCAGGGAAACACTGGCAAAGTTCTGGGAGAGTTTTCTCAGACCCTCCCATCACATTGGCCCTGAGGCGTGGGTTTCTCTCACAAGGAGTGCAAAGTTTGGGAAGATGGTGAGGGAGTACCTTGCTGTCTGTACCAATGTCCTCCGTGATACCTCTGTGCCTTATAATTATTGGGTATTCAGGCTGGACACGATGTCAGTGAATAGTAAGATAGTGACTGGGCTGATAGACAGTACGGGATCCCTGAGAAGGTCCAGGTCAGGGATCTTGGAGGTCGTCAGTTCATACTACTCGCACCTCTTGGGAAGGAGGAACTGGATCGTGACAGGATGTCGGCTTTCCTGGCTGAAGCTGTTCCTGAGCCAAGAGTGACCTCTCGCTGGACGTTTTGGCAGAAGCGATCAAAGAAGAGGAAGTGAGACTGGCGATCGATGGAGGGGTTTCTCCTTCGGGGTGCCTTAGTCCAGTAGCGCTCCTATATCCTGGTGGTGGGCTGATGTCTTTGCACCCTAGATTTTTGTTTTGAATCTCTGTCTCCTGAATAGGAGGTTTGCAGTCATCGACCTTGAGCCTTGGGTGGTGAGTTGTGTTCTGTAATGTTGGTTTATGTATATATTGTATATAGTGTATGTACAAAGCATGGGCAACAAACAAGGAGAACTGGAACTACTAACGCGGGAGAAGAAATATGATGTCATTGGAATCACTGAGACTTGGTGGGACGTTACACATGATTGAAATACAAGGCTAGAAGGATACAACTTATTTGCAAGAAACAGACTTGATAAACGAGGAGGTGTCGCATTGTATGTTAGAAAAGCTATATCTGCACAGAGATTGACGCTTCAGAGACTGGGAGTTCTGTGGAAACTGTTTGGGTAAGAATACAAGGACAGAACAATGGAAAGGACACATTGTAGGCATTTACTACAGGCCACCTATGCAAGCTGAAGATATGGATGAACTCTTTATGCATCAAATGGCCAAGTTCTCCAAAAAATATGACATAGTGGTCATGGGAGATTTCAACTATACAGACATTTGTTGGGAATCTCTCTCAGGCAAAACTAACAGGTCCAGGAAATTCTTATCCTCTCTTACTGACAACTTTATCTTTCAAAAGGTAATGGAGAAAACAAGGGGATCTGCTACCTTGAATCTAATCCTTATAAACAGGGAGGCAATGGTGGAGGAGGTAAGAGTGGCTGGGACCCTAGGAGGTAGTGACCATGCTATTTTAAATTTTGGATAACAAGAGGAGAAGACCTGTGAAACTCAGAGTCAAGGTTAGATTTCAGAAAGGCAGATTTTAAGGAACTCAGAAAGAGAATTGGAGGGATCCAATGGCTGGATATCCTTAAGGACAAAAATGTCCAGGAAGGATGGAAAATCTTGAAAAAAGAATTCTCAAAGCAAAATCGTTAACAATTCCGAAAAGAGGAAAGAATGGGAAGCATTTAAGGAAACCAGGATGGATGAACACAGAACTTAAACATATGCTAAAAAGGAAGAAAGAAATGTTTATCAAATGGAAAGAGGGAGGCATATCTAAAGAAGAATATAATGCCTCTGCAGAACCTGCAGGGCACAAATCAGATTATCTAAAGCTGACAATGAATTAAGGCTTGCAAGTGACGTCAAAAGCAACAAAAAAGGATTTTGGGGATACGTCAAAAGTAAAAGAAAAGTCAAAGATGCTATAGGATTTTTACAGGATGAAAATGATGAAATGGTAAGTCAGGATATTGAGAAGGCTCAACTTTTAAATTCCTATTTTGCATCTGTTTTCTCTCAGAAAGGAAATGTAACATCAACTGATCTTCACTGTCCTATTAAAGCAATAGAAGAATCCAGGATATCTATAAACAGAAAGACAGTGAGGAAACACTTAGCTAACCTAAATGAATTCAAGTCTCCAGGTCCAGATGAATTACACCCCAGAGAACTGAAGGAGATAGCAGAAGAAATTCTTGAACCACTGTCCATAATCTTTGAAAATTCTTGGAGAACAGGAGAAGTCCCAGAAGACTGGAGAAGAGCAAATGTTGTTCCTATCTTCAAAAAGGGGAAGAAGGTGGACCCAGGGAACTACAGGCCGGTGAGTCTGACTTCTATACCAGGAAAGATCTTTGAACAATTATTAAAGAACATGTATGTAAGTACCTGGATAAGAATGAAGTGATTAACCAGAGTCAGCATGGGTTTGTAACTAATAAGTCATGTCAGACTAACTTAATTTCCTTCTATGACAGAATCACTGACTGGGTGGATCAGGGAAATGCTGTAGATATAGTATATCTTGACTTCAGCAAAGCATTTGACAAAGTATCTCACACAATCCTTATTGAAAAAATGACTAAGTATGGAATGGACAAGGCAACTGTTAGGTGGATTCATAACTGGCTTAGTGATCGGACCCAAAGAGTGGTCGTAAATGGCTGCACATCCAGTTGGAAGAATGTATCAAGTGGGGTACCACAGGCTCTGTTTTGGGCCCTGTATTGTTCAACATCTTTATCAATGATTTAGATGAATGAATTGAGGGTAAAGTGGTTAAATTTGCTGATGACACAAAGCTAGGAGGGGTAGCTAATACTAGAGAAGAGAGTGAGAGGATTCAAAAAGATATAAATAAACTGGAGCAGCAACTAACAGAATGGATTTTAACAGGGAAAAATGCAAAGTACTACATCTGGGCAATAAAAATGAAAAAAGCATATACAAAATGGGAGGAATAGGGCTAAGTAACAGCACATGTGAAAAAGACTTGGGTATACTAATTGATCACAGACTGAACATGAGTCAACAGTGTGATGCAGCAGCAAAAAAGGCAAATGCAATTTTCTAGGATGTATCAACAGAAGCATACAGTCTAGATCACGTGAAGTCATTATTCCCTCTACTCCTCTTTGGTCAGACCTCATCTGGAATACTGTGTCCAGTTTTGGGCACAATTTTAAAAAAGACATCAACAAACTGGAGCAAGTTCAGAGAAGAGCCACCAGAATGGTGACTGGTCTGCAAACCATGTCCTATGAGGAACGGTTGCAGGATTTGGGAATGTTTAGCTTGCAAAAAAGAAGACTGAGAGGAGACTTAATAGCTGTCTACAAATATCTCAAGGGCTGTCACATTGTAGAAGGATCATCTTTATTCTCATTTGCACAAGGAAAGACTAGAAGCAATGGGATGAAACTGAATGGGAGGAGACACAGATTAGATATTAAAAAAAACTTTTTGACAGAGTGATCAATGAGTGGAACAGGCGGCCACAAGAGGTGGTGAGTTCTCCTTCAATGGAAGTCTTCAAACAGAGGCTGGACAGACATCTGTCTGGGATGATTTAGAGAATCCTGCTTTGAGCAGGGGGTTGTGTTATGTTTTGGTAGCTGAGGAGAGCAGGCAAAAACGGCAATACACCAGAGAGGTTGGAATCTACTGGATTGCAGTACCCTGACTAACCACCTAAATTAATTGTCTGGTGTAACAAAACTAACATAACAGTATCACTGGCCACCATGATGAGGGGAAACCTCCTTATATCCAGCCAATCTGTGATTCCTGATTGCCAATCCTCATTGAATGGTTCAGTACTGTTTGTAACCACCAGAGGGAGCTTCTGCTCAGAATTCATTTCTAAAACATTCATAACAGGGTTGGACCAGAAGGCCCAGGAGGTCCCTTCCAACTCTACCATTCTATGTATTGTATATAGTGTATATAATAGAAGGTCTTAGGTTGGGTGGGGGGATTGGGGGTTCAACAGCGGTGATAAGAGACTGATCTGGCCTGGCCCAGGCCCCGCCTGGGGAAAAACTTTGGGGCCTGATCCTAGCTCGGAGAATTCCTGAACTTTGTGGCCAGAGCTGGATCAGGGGTGGTGGGATAGTTAGTGTAGGTGTGTGTTTAAATATAGTAAAAACTAAAAACAACTTTTTGTATATTGTTGTGTTTTGGGTTTAGTGTTGTTTATATTGCATATATAATATTGTATATAGGAGGTGTGAATGTAGTTGGGGTTGTATGTAGTAGTATGAATGATGCTGGCCCTGGGTTTACATGATTTTATACTATTTTTATTATTTTAGGGGAGTATTCGTGTAGTTATGGTTATTTTGTTTCTTCCCTTTTAGTTTTGTTTTCTTTATTTTTTTTCTTTATTTTAATTTTTCTTTTTTTTTCCTGATTAGTGGGTCGAGAACTTTCTCCCTTTTGTTTCCATTTCTGGTTTATGTCTTTGTGTTTTGTTCTGATTGGAGTTTTGTTCTTATGGTTTATTCTGTTGTGTTTTATCTTGTAGTGTATCGTATTTGTCATGTGAAGTATCTATATTTAATAGAAAATACCTCCAATCTATTACTGCCTGTTATCAGCCATTCTGCCCTGGGCAGTATGCCTGTAGCCTGTGACTATGCCCTGCCTCATGGCGGTAGTGTCAGTGGTGAGGCACAGCGTCTCCTCCCTAGCGAGCAGGGACATCACCATGGTCATGGTAGAACCTCGCCCTCCAGACCGGTTGACTGTAGCGTGTTGTGTGAGCTCCTTCCGGCGCCGCGCTCTCCGTACGGACACGCAGCCATTGAGGTCGGTGCTGCAGCCCCTGTGCGTCGTCCTGTCAGCCGGGGAGGACGGCTCTGGTTCACATTCATCATCTCCGTCCTCTCTGCCTGAGGGCTGCGTGGAGCTGTTTCCCCTGAGATGACGCAGCACATGGACACCGGCTGTGATTCATGAGTCTCATTAGTTGTGTTTCATCAGCTGGACGGCAAAAGCTGGATGTAGAGAAATGATGGCGGCGAGGGGCGGCCATTACTGCGAGGAAAAGCTGCTGCTAATGACATTACGGGCCAGGAGTAACGAGCATGTCCAACGCCACGGAAATCACCGTCCGTCGTCAGCGCGGACTGACGATGGCGGGGCTGATATCACATCAATGGAGGAGGCGGGGCTTATATCATCACAGGAAGAGGATGTGACCTCACAGAGAGGCGGGGCTCCCTCAGATTATTATTATACATTTATATAGCGCCATTTATTCCATATGAAAAGATCACTGTATTTTATCCGCTGTTTTTTTCTGCTGTATTTTATCCACTAGTTTTCGGTTTTTTTTATCATGCATTTTCGCTGTTTTTTTATCCGCGCGTTTTCTGCTGTATTTTACTGCTATTTTTTTTGCTGTATTTTATCTGCTGTTTTTTCTGCTGTTATTTTATCTGCTGTTTTTTTCTGCTGTATTCTATCCACTGCGTTTTTTCGGCTGTTTTTTATCCCTGCGTTTCTCTGTTTTACCTTGCGTTTTTTCTGCTGTATTTTATCCACTGCATTTTTTCGGCTGTTTTTTTATCCGCTGTGTTTTTTCTGCTGTATTTTATCCGCTGTTTTTTCTGCTGTATTTTATCCACTGCTTTTCGGCGTTTTTTATCCGCTGCTTTTCTGCTGTATTTTATCCGCTGTGTTTTTCTGCTGTATTTTATCCGCTGCGTTTTTTCCTACTGTTTTTTATCCACTGCATTTTTCTACTGTATTTTATCCGCTGTTTTTTTTGTTGTACGGGTTCGGAAAGTATTCAGACCCCCTTTAAACGTTTCACTCTGTTTCATTACAGCCATTTGGTAAATTCAGTAAAGTTCATTTTTCCTCATTAATGTGCACTCTGCACCCCTCTTTACTGGAAAAAACAAATGTGGAAATGTTTGCAGATGTATTAAAAAAGAAAACCTGAAATCTCCCATGGTCATAAGTATTCAGCCCCTTTGCTCAGTATTGAGTAGAAGCACCTTTTGAGCTAGTACAGCCATGAGTCTTCTTGGAATGATACAAGTTTTTCACCCCTGGATTTGGGATCTGAGTCGCCCGCCAGGGCCGTGGGGTACTCGGTACCGAGCCTGTTAACTTCTATGGGGGATGTCACGGCAGCGACGACTCGGTCCGTGGCCCTGGGCACTCACCAAAAAGGGGAATATATTTACAGGGGATTAAGTTTATGAAGTAGTTCGTGACGCCACCTGTAGTGTCTGGTCAGGGTGACCAGCGCTGCTGTGCAGATCCTCTGGAAGAGATGGTATTGTGCAGCTAGTTGGTAAACCTCCTACAGGTGAGGCTGAATTCTTCCAGGGCAGGTAGGTGTTATATTTGGGAATGGTGCTGATGAATGCAGCAGAGAGAGATGTGCGTCGCTGAAATAACTCCGGGAAACAGTTCAATTGCAGTTTCAAAGTTTACTCACAGTCTGTGGCCAGCCAGACAGATGCCCGCCTGGTACTGTGTCCTCCGGGCTTGGGACCAGCAACCCCCAGATAGATCAGGTCGCACTTTCCCAGGACTCCCGTTCTGTGTGTGTCCTTTCCTGGCCTTCTCTCTCTGTGCTATTCCACTCTTCTCTTCCTAGCACCTCACCACGCAGTCTAGTCCAGAAGCTGCGGACCCTGTCGGGTAACAGATTAATTTTGTGCGTCCTTGGCCCTATGTAGCCTCCTTCCTGGAGATGGTGCTGGTGGTTGGTAGCAATGACCTATAAAGTGATCACTGCCGTCGGCTTGCTAGCGGGGCCTGAAGGTTTCCCACTAGTCTAGGGGCCAATTCCCTTGTGGTCTGGTCCTTCCGATCCCAGAGAGGGCCACGGATGGAATGTTCACTGTCCGTGCCCAAGGACCCCTTCGCTTACTTCTTCAGAAGCTCCTCAATCTCTTTCTCTCTACTTAGGGGACAGCTCCTGTCAGCTCGAGCTCCCCTCACAATCTCTCACTTCACCTGAAGTGCTGCTACTTACTTAACTTCTCTCCTCCTCTGCTACTTCTAACTCCACCCACCCATACACCCCTTGCTAACCAGCCTGAGATGAGACCATCCTCCCGCAGGGTACGTCCATATGCCCAGCTGATATGGTGTGTTGGATGCAGGTGTTGAGTCCTGGGGTGCTCCCTCCTTACCTGGGAGTGGGGTGTCACACCTCTGGATGAGGTGCAACACCTCTATGGCGACTGAACCCTCAGGAGCGCCACAGATCCTCTGCCATTCTTCCTTGCAGATCCTCTCCAGTTCCGTCAGGTTGGATGGTGAACGTTGGTGGACAGCCATTTCCAGGTCTCTCCAGAGATGCTCAATTGGGTTTAGGTCAGGGCTCTGGCTGGGCCAGTCAAGAATGGTCACAGAGTTGTTCTGAAGCCACTCCTTTGTTATTTTAGCTGTGTGCTTAGGGTCATTGTCTTGTTGGAAGATGAACCTTCGGCCAAGTCTAAGGTTCAGAACACTCTGGAAGAGGTTTTCATCCAGGATATCTCTGTACTTGGCCGCATTCATGTTTCCTTCAATTGCAACCAGTCGTCCTGTCCCTGCAGCTGAAAACACCCCCATAGCATGATGCTGCCTCCACCATGTTTCACTGTGGGGATTGTATTGGGCAGTGATGAGCAGTGCCTGGTTTTCTCCACACATACCGCTTAGAATTATCACCAAAAAGTTCTATATTCATCTCATCAGATTAGAGAATCTTATTTCTCATAGTCTGGGAGTCCTTCATGTGTTTTTTAGCAAGCTCTATGCGACTTACATATGTCTGGCACTGAGGAGAGGCTTCCGTCGGGCCACTCTGCCATAAAGGCCCGACTGGTGGAGGGCTGCAGAGTTGACTTTATGGAACTTTCTCCCATCTCCTTACTGCATCTGTGGAGCTATGCCACAGTGATCTTGGGTTCTTCTTTACCTTTCTCACCAAGGCTCTTCTCCCATGATTGCTCAGTTTGGCTGGACGGCCAGGTCTAGGAAGACTTCTGGTGGTCCCAAACTTCTTCCATTTAAGGATTATGGAGGCCACTGTGCTCTTAGGAACCTCAAGTACTGCAGAAATTCTTTTGTAACCTTGGCCAGATTTGTGCCTTGCCACAATTCTGTCTCTGAGCTCCTTAGCCAATTCCTTTGACCTCATGATCCTCATTTGGTGTGACATGCACTGTGAGCTGTGAGGTCTTATATAGACAGGTGTCGCCTTTACAAATCAAGTCCTATCAGTGTAATTACACACAGCTGGACTCCAATGAAGGAGTAGAACCATCTCAAGGAGGATCACAAGGAAATGGACAGCGTGTGACGTAAATATGAGTGTCTGATCAAAGGGGCTGAATACTTATGACCATGTAATAGTTCAGTTTTTCTTTTTAAATAAATTTGCAAAAATTTCTACATTTCTGTTTTTTTTCAGTAAAGATGGGGTGCAGAGTGCACATTAATGAGAAAAAATGAACTTTTTTGCATTTACCAAATGGCTGCAATGAAGCAAAGAGTGAAAAATTTAAAGGGGTCTGAATACTTTCCTAACACACTGTATTTTATCCGCTGTTTTTTTTCTGCCATATTTTATCCGCTGCGTTTTTCCTGCTGTATTTTATCTGCTGCTTTTTTCTGCTGTATTTTATCCTCTGCGTTTTTCTGCTGTATTTTATCCGCTGCGTTTTTTCTGCCATATTTTATCCGCTGCGTTTTTCTGCCGTATTTTATCTGCTGCGTTTTTCAGCTGTATTTTATCTGCTGCATTTTTTCTGCTGTATTTTATCTGCTGCTTTTTTTCTGCTGTATTTTATCTGCTGCTTTTTTTCTGCTGTATTTTATCTGCTGCTTTTTTTCTGCCGTATTTTATCTGCTGCGTTTTTTTCTTATGTATTTTATCTGCTGCCTTTTTTCTGCTGTATTTTATCCTCTGCGTTTTTCTGCTGTATTTTATCCGCTGCGTTTTTTCTGCCATATTTTATCCGCTGCGTTTTTCTGAAGTATTTTATCTGCTGCGTTTTTCAGCTGTATTTTATCTGCTGCATTTTTTCTGCTGTATTTTATCTGCTGCTTTTTTTTCTTCTGTATTTTATCTGCTGTTTTTTTTCTGCTGTATTTTATCTGCTGCTTTTTTTCTGGCGTATTTTATCCGCTGCGTTTTTTTCTTCTGTATTTTATTTGCTGCCTTTTTTCTTCTGTATTTTATCTGCTGCGTTTTTTTCTGCCGTATTTTATTCGCTGCTTTTTTTTCTGTATAAGGCTGTGGTCAGACTAGCGTGTGGGATGAGATGTGAGAGCATCGGATGCGATATGCTAATGACCCTCGACTCCTGCTCTGCTGCAGAGCAGACCGGAGAACAGCTGCGGAGGAGGTGGAGAAATGAATTTCTCCATTTCCGGGGTCAGCGTATATCGCACAGCACTCACATGGTACGATTGCTGTGTGAGTGCTGTGTGAATTTTTATTGCAGCCATTGCATTGTATTGCGGGATGCGATCCGATTTGCGATTACAGTCGCAGCATGCAGCGATTTTTTTTCCAGTCTGATCATGATCCGATCTGGGCTGGAAAGAAAATTGAAGATGAAACCAACATCATAGATTAATATTACTCCGAATTCAATCCGATTTTTTTATGAGATTGAATTTGTCCGATTTAATCTTAAGTGAGCATGAGCCCTTTTTTCTGCTGCGTTTTTCTGCCATATTTTATTTGCTGTGTTTTTTCTGCCACATTTTATCCGCTGCGGTTTTTCTGATGTTTTTTACTGTGCAGCAATGAGATGTGACTTTGTGGAATGACTCATTTTGCCTTTATAGACATTGGTGAACTGTGCTCTCAGTACATTTTTTCCCCATAGGCATCTATGGGCAGTGTGAAAAGTGCTAGTGAAAAACTGCATCAAATCTGCACCAGAAACGCATCAAATAAACGGAAAAGTGCAGCAAAGACACATTAACCATAACCCCTTGCACATGAAACAGACAAATGCGGTCTCAGTGACACAGGCAGACTTTTAGTCCAACAGGGAAAATTTGTTTAATAAAGATGTAATAAACGAGATATAACTTCCTTCACTTTCCCTAGCAAAATCCACTGCAGCATCACCGGCAGCAGCGGCAGTAGTGTGTAGCCCTGGTACACAATACCAGGAGGATGAGTGGAGAGGTAACAGTTAAGGTCTCTTCATACATCACGTACACTTCTGACACACCCAGCAGGGGTGTGGAAGGGAGTGATTTTAGTCAGTCAGTTTCCTGTCCTTGGACAGAGTAGACGTGTCCAGTTTGAGCCTGTCAGCAGTTCAGAAAGTGGAGGCTGGTACAGGTGGTCTAATTCACCTTAGCCTAGTCAGAGCTGTGCCCCACTGGAAGAAAGACTGAACTAGCTATTAAGAGTCGAGCAAATCGAAGGGCAAAGTGGAAGGAAGATTATTGGAAAAGTGCTTTTGGCTTGGAAAAGTCCTGCACATTGCTACCGGTTACTGGGGACCGAAGGATCACTATTAGCTACAAGCATAGTGGTAAGAAAACCAGGGATTTACCGGACCCTAGGTCGCGGCAAACAGCCCCATATAGTCAGTACGTAACTGGAGTCAGGTGGAATAGGGACTTTGAGTCAAGCGCAGACGAAAGCAGGAACCTAGTTTCATCAATTGGAAGACTTCACCACAAATCTGACTGGGCAGAACAGCTCTGGAATAGCTGAAATTAAAGAGGGAACTACGCTGCAAGCTGGTTGTACTCATCGTTATTGGACAGTAAAGGAGGCCCCTAACTTGCTTAGCTGTTGCCTCAAAGCTCATCCTCCATCAACCCCATCAGCCTCCCTGGGACCTGCCTTACCATCTTGCAAGTAAAGGTATGGAAAGACGCTGACCGTGTGAGACTGAGTTATTGATTTGCATGCCCGCACAATCCCTACCTAACTCCCGATCTGAGGGACCAGTCCCACCTGTAGGGGACCCGACATCTAGCTGCCTCACCATCCCCTCAGAGATCTACAGCAGCGCTGGTACAAATTACCAGAATACTACAGGTGGCGTCACGAACTGTATATAAATCTATCCCCTGTAAATATTCCCCCAACATACGCCAGACCGCCAGGGCCACAGACCGAGCCACCGCTACCTGTGACAAATCCCCATAGACTTCTACGGGCTCGGCTCTGAGTACCCCATTGCCCTGGTAATCCACAATTGTGGTGGCGGGTCGACACAAAAATTTGGCGTCACGAACAGGATACGAAACTTGCAGCATTGCGAGCCCTGTGTGCCTGTGGAGTGTTTTGGCGAAAAAGACTGTTGCTGTTGTTTGGCGCCAAATACCGCCATATTTGCCGCCAGATTCGCGCCCTAAGGCGCTGGAGAAGAAGGTGGGCGTACCTGAGAGAGCGCGCAAAGTCTTGGACACGCCCCCGGCTCTGACTCAGCGGCAGGTCCTGCAACAGGAAGTGAACGCTCTGACATCAGAGCGCCTGCGACGAAGGTCCTGTTCTCACTGCGGTGCCTGTGAAGTAGCAGCGTCTGAAACCGGTAGGCTCCGTTTAACCAAGGGGCGCTAAGATGTCACAACAACCGGCTGACAGTGCGGCCCCGGCCGGAGGCCCCAATCCCGCACCGTCTGGTATTGTAGCGCCAGATGGGGGCGCAGGCCCTGCACCCAGTCCGGTAGTCCCGATCATGCCACTAACGCTCCCATATATGCCTGGGGCGAAATGGCTTCCCCAATACAGCGGTGGGCCAGGCACATTAGCAGGCTTCAAGCGGAAGTTATGCAGCATCCTAGAAATGTACTCCATGCCTGAGAGACAAAAAGCTGCTGTGCTGATAGGGCAGCTAACTGGCGCTGCTGAGAGGGAAGTGGAGACTTGGGATACCGTTGATCAGGAGTCGGTACCTGCGATCTTCCTTAAGCTACATGCCATATTTGAAGACCGCACAGAAACGGATTCTCCGGATGGCCTTCTATCACTGTTCACAACAGCCAGGTGACAGCATCCGGGACTACGCTTGCCGACTACAGGGAGCCCTGAGAGCCCTCAAGCAAATTAACAATTTAAATGCTATCGACGAGAATAGAATGCTGAAAGAACAATTTATACAGGGATTGAGATCCCCAGAGGAACGCAGAACTGTAAATTGGTGGTCCTTAGATCATCCGGATGCTACCTTTGATGCCCTAAAGGACATGGCAATAAAAGGGCTGCGGCCCCTGGGCAAACCTGAGGTGGCCACCCAACATCATCAGGGTGAAGTCACTCCGGAACCGGCAGTAACCCCCTTTTCCCCGCTAGTGGCTGAAGCCAAAGCGCAGATGACACCTCCTAGTGAATTGGACTGTCTGCGCTCAGAGGTGCGCCAGCTGACTAAAAATCTGGCCGCTGTGATGAGTGCCCTACAGCTGCGGAAAGAGGAGGAAGGGAAGATCTTGTTAGCTGACTGCCCAGAGGACGTTCCGTGGATGCACCGGAGAAGAAAGAAGACGTCGCCCCCCCGGAGGAGGACAACGCCACCCCCAGGAGCAACCTCTGATCAACACCCTCCTCGTCGAGAGATCATCTGTTATCGCTGCAACCGGAAAGGTCATCTGTCTCCACGGTGTCCTTTAAACGGCGAAACCTGGGTCCAAGGGCCAACACCCAGGAGAATACCCGTCAGGCCCCCTAGACTGGAACCGCAGGTATGTGGGCGGGCGACCCTACCTGTCTATTATTCTAGATGGTATTGCTGTTCCAGCATTGTTAGACACTGGGTCCCAGGTGACCCTAATACCTGATGCTCTATATACCAAGTACTGGTCAATGGACAGTCTTAAACCTCCGAGCCTTGACTTTACTGTGTATGCTTCTAATGGTCTTCCTGTAGAAGTACTCGGAACAAAATGTGTAGATGTAAAGGTGGGCAGAGAGGAGTTGAAAGACCAAGGGCTTCTGGTAGTAAAGACTGTAAATGAGGAGAACGGTTTAAATATAATTTTGGGTACTAACATTATCGGTAATTGTTTGGGAGAAGTTGTGTTCTTACTCCAACAGCTCGCTGAGATTGCCCGACCAAGGCAGAGAGGAGTAATCCAAAGAGAGATCCGGGCCCTGGTGTGTCAGCAGCAAGCGAAGCTTACCGACGGCGAAATTGGTAATGTACGGGTCACTGACTCGGATCCTATTGTGATACCCCCAATGACTGAAATGATCATTTGGTGCAGGGCAGCCATAGGTCTGAGAGGACAGAATTACCAAGCTGTAGTAGAACCCCACCATTCAGAACATAGACCTACACTTATGACTGCTAGAGGAGTAGTAGAGGTGGTGAATGGAAGAGTACCGGTACGGCTTCTCAATTGGGGAGATGATGAGGTAAATTTACCCCGTTATGCAACCATTGCTAAACTACATGCTGTTGATAATAATTCTATTCTCCCGGCTGAGTCCTTAGACTCCTGTCAAATAGCGGAGGACAATGACCCAGCAACTCAGGTGGCGGAGTGGTGTCAGCAACTCCATGTTGGGACGGACACCACTCCCGCTCACCAGAAGCAAGGGGTATTACGGGTGGTGCAAGAGTACGCTCAAGTGTTTAGCAAGCACCCACTTGATTTTGGGGTAATTAAGGGGGTACAACATCATATCCCTACAGGCAGTCATCCTCCCATCAAAGAGCGGTATAGGCCCATACCTCCCGCTCATTATCAGAAGGCTAAAGAAATGTTGAATGATATGAAGAAAGCTGGGTGATAAGGGATAGTTGTAGCCCCTGGGCAGCCCCTCTAGTTCTGGTTAAAAAGAAAGATGGTAGTATGAGAATGTGTGTGGATTACAGGCAGGTGAACCGCATAACACACAAGGATGCATACCCGTTACCACGTATAGAGGAATCATTAGCTGCTCTGAAAACGGCTAACTACTTTTCTACCCTTGATCTGACTAGTGGTTACTGGCAAGTGGCTGTGGCTGAGGAGGATCGTGAGAAAACGGCTTTCACCACCCCAATGGGGCTCTGTGAGTTCGACAGAATGCCGTTTGGGCTCAGCAGTGCCCCAGGAACATTTCAGAGAGTGATGGAAAACTGTCTGGGACATCTCAATTTTGAAACCGTGCTGCTATACCTAGACGACGTTATCGTGTATTCCAAGACATATGAGGACCATCTGAAGCACCTGGCAGAAGTATTCGAGTCCCTGTCCAGGTACGGGATGAAGTTGAAACCCTCAAAATGCCATCTACTCAAACAGAAGGTACAATACTTGGGGCACATCGTCAGTTCGGAAGGAGTAGCGCCGGACCCAGAGGAAGTCACTGCCATCCAGAAGTGGCCGGAGCCGAAGAACCTTAAGGAAGTGCGACAGTTCCTGGGACTAACGGGTTACTACAGGAGATTCGTGAAAGATTACACGAAGAAGGCAGCCCCTTTACAGGACCTCCTAGTAGGACAATCCCTAAAGAGCAGAAACCCTCCTTTCAATTGGGGTAAGGAACAGGCTGAAGCATTTCAAAAGATGAAAGAGATCCTTACAGGAGATGAGATCTTGACGTATCCTGATTACAACCAACCGTTCCTGCTGTACACCGATGCAAGTAATGAAGGTTTAGGAGCAGTTCTCAGTCAGAAGCAGAATGGCCAAGAAAAAGTCATCGCTTATGCTAGCAGAAAACTCAGGCCAACGGAGAGAAATCCGGAAAATTATAGCAGCTTCAAGCTAGAGTTTCTGGCGCTGGTCTGGGCCATTACTGAAAGATTTAAGCATTATCTGGCCTCCAATAAGTTCACTGCGTTTACAGATAACAACCCGTTAACGCACCTGGAAACTGCCAAGCTGGGTGCCATGGAGCAGCGATGGATGGCTCGGTTGTCCAATTACCAGTTTACTATCAAGTACCGGGCAGGTCGAAAGAATGCTAATGCTGACGCGTTGTCCCGAAGGCCGCATGACTCTGACACGGAAGAAGAATCGGACGACCTGGAAGAAATTGAGCTACCTGCGTTTCATCGAAATGGGGTAGTCCATGAGCATCGAGTTCACAGAAAGCAGTATGGTGCAACATTAAATCCTTTACCCCATCACAGCTGGAAAGAGACTCAGGACAGTGATCCAGTGGTCAGCCGCATCAAGGAGTTGTTAAGACAGGAAGGCTCCTCTTTGGAAAAGGATGCACCTATGTCAGCAAAGCTCCTGTGGAACGAGAAAAGCAGGTTGTTCCTATACCGTGAGAAGTTGTGCAGGAGATACGTCAACCCCAGAACCCATGAGATGGTCTGGCAAATCGTGGTCCCCAAGGCAGACGTCCCAATGGTGTTGGAAGCATACCACGATCAAGCAGGACACTTTGGCTGGAGAAAGCTGGAGACCTTGTTGAGATGCCGGTTCTACTGGGTAGGGATGCGCAGCTCCATCGAGAGGTGGTGTCGGAACTGTGGACCCTGTGGTCTCAGAAGAAAGGACTACGGTAGTCAGAAGGCACCCCTGCAACCTATCCGGACGACTCGTCCTCTGGAGATTGTGGCCCTGGACCACGTCAAACTGTTGCCAAGTAGATCTGGATACTCATACGCCTTGACTATGGTGGACCATTACTCCAGATTTCTGGTGGTTGTTCCAGTTAAGGACCAGACCGCGGTGACGGCCGCAAAAACCTTTCAAGCAAGCTTCTGCAGACCGCATGGGTATCCCGAGCAAGTATTAACCGATCAGGGACCTGCTTTCGAAGCCGATTTATTCAAGGAATTCTGTCACATGTACGGGTGCAAGAAAATTAGAACAACGCCATATCACCCTCAAACCAACGGTCTTTGCGAAAAAATGAACCATATTGTCCTTGACTTGTTGAGATCCATACCGTTGGAAGACAGGAATCGATGGCCGGATTTACTACCTGACTTGGTTGATTTGTATAACCATATACCTGTAAGCTCAACTAACTGCACTCCAGCCTATCTTATGCGAGCAAGGCCCGGAAAACTACCAATGGATTTAGAACTTGGAGTGGTAGAACCGGAGGCAGACGACGCTGTTGAAAACTGGGACGTCAATCGGCAAGAGCAATACAGAAGAGTACAAATCTGTGTAGAGGAAAGTCTCAATAAGGCACGGGAGAAACAGGAAGATGTTTACAACAGAAATGCTCCTGCCAAGCCTTTGATGCCTGGAGAGGTAGTATTAAAAAGAAAAAGGAAGATGCACAAACTGGATAACCAGTGGGAGCAAGAACCCTACGTCATACAAGATTCTAAATATGACAACAGAAAAGTTTGTGTCGTCAGTAAGGACGGAGGAAGAACAACAATCACTGTGTCCAGAGATCATTTGAAATTGTGTCCAGAACACTTAAAGCGTTGTGAAAAGAACCCTGTCCTCAATCAAGGAGAAAGAAAGGAAGAGGTCATACACACCGATCTGGGAGATTTTCCCGCGGATTGGCCCCGACTGGGAGATGCTGTGATAATTCCAGTGTTGCGAGTTTTATCAGCCACAAGAGGAAATTCTACCTCCAGTTATGCCTGTGGTGCCAGTTGAGCCCGCTCAGGAGTTACCCATCCCAGCAACACCTCAACCTATGGAATCTCAAGAAGGATCATCTGTAGCAGCGCCCCATACTATGGGATCCCCTGGTGAAGCTGACTCACACCGCCCAGCCATCAGTACGCTTGCCAGATCCATAGAAAGATTAAGGCAGTTCTATAGTTTGCCGTTACGCAGTGCAGACAGATCGCAACTTGATATACCTGAAGCTACACCACGTAGATCAGAGCGAACCACCAAAGGGAAGTTACCCATTAGATATCAGCAGTGATTATAACGAATTCATGTGAATATTGTGAAAAGTCTATATATATATATGTGTTTTTCCCTATTATGTCTTTGGTTTAACAATGGACTCAGAGGCTGAGGACTGAGCCAGCCCAAAAACTGTATCCTGTAAATAGTTGCACTAAGGTGCCTTTTTAATGGTTTCACATGAAACCTTGACTTACCTCTGAACCAAAAACCCGTGTGGTGTGGCACTGAGTGAGGTCTGCATTTGGATGTCCTGCAGCCCACCCAGGACCCACGTTGAAGGTTTGGTGCGGGTCCTTCACAAGAATACTGTATATTTATTGAATGCTATTTAATATTTGTATTTCTATATATAATGTTATTGTTTGCAACGTTCAAGATATCCTCACCTCCCGGATGGGACGAATTAATGTTATTGTTGATGTTTTCATGCATAAACAAAATGTCTCTTTTGTATTTTACAGCCCGGGAGTGCTGTCGTTTACCATGGGGGAATGTGTAGCCCTGGTACACAATACCAGGAGGATGAGTGGAGAGGTAACAGTTAAGGTCTCTTCATACATCACGTACACTTCTGACACACCCAGCAGGGGTGTGGAAGGGAGTGATTTAGTCAGTCAGTTTCCTGTCCTTGGACAGAGTAGACGTGTCCAGTTTGAGCCTGTCAGCAGTTCAGAAAGTGGAGGCTGGTACAGGTGGTCTAATTCACCTTAGCCTAGTCAGAGCTGTGCCCCACTGGAAGAAAGACTGAACTATCTATTAAGAGTCGAGCAAATCGAAGGGCAAAGTGGAAGGAAGATTATTGGAAAAGTGCTTTTGGCTTGGAAAAGTCCTGCACATTGCTACCGGTCACTGGGGACCGAAGGATCACTATTAGCTACAAGCATAGTGGTAAGAAAACCAGGGATTTACCGGACCCTAGGTCGCGGCAAACAGCCCCATATAGTCAGTACGTAACTGGAGTCAGGTGGAATAGGGACTTTGAGTCAAGCGCAGACAAAAGCAGGAACCTAGTTTCATCAATTGGAAGACTTCACCACAAATCTGACTGGGCAGAACAGCTCTGGAATAGCTGGAGTTATTGAGGGAACTACGCTGCAAGCTGGTTGTACTCATCGTTATTGGACAGTAAAGGAGGCCCCTAACTTGCTTAGCTGTTGCCTCAAAGCTCATCCTCCATCAACCCCATCAGCCTCCCTGAGACCTGTCTTACCATCTTGCAAGTAAAGGTATGGAAAGACGCTGACCGTGTGAGACTGAGTTATTGATTTGCATGCTCGCACAATCCCTACCTAACTACCGACCTGAGGGAAGAGTCCCACCTGTAGGGGACCCGACATCTAGCTGCATCACCATCCCCTCAGAGATCTATAGCAGCGCTGGTACAAATTACCAGAATACTACAGGTGGCGTCACGAACTGTATATAAATCTATCCCCTGTAAATATTCCCCCAACATACGCCAGACCGCCAGGGCCACAGACCGAGCCACCGCTACCTGTGACAAATCCCCATAGACTTCTACGGGCTCGGCTCTGAGTACCCCATTGCCCTGGTAATCCACAATTGTGGTGGCGGGTCGACACAGTAGTATCACTAGTCAGTCTCTGGGTGCTCACAGTCCTTTGCAGGGCACTACCGCAATCTTAGTGCCCGTTTCCACTGCCCGGGGTCCGGGGGGCACTCTCTCCACTTCAGGGGAGTTGACTCCTGACACTGCAGAGCCTCCTGCCCTGGACAAGCCTGCCCAGGCACTGACTTCCAGACAGGAAGTCCTGTCCCTTTGAGGCTGCTAACCCAGACCCATTAATTAACCGCTTACTAGCCCTGGTCTAACATATACATGTGGTATATAACAATGCACAATAGTAACACAGTAAGACATAAAAACACAGCACATGAATAACAGTAATACACAGAGTAGTCCACAGCCAAACTGTCCGGGCGCCGCATGGAAGACACGTGCCCAACATAAAGGAGAAAGGGAGCAATGGAGTGTCTCCGCCATCTCCTTACAACCCTCCATCCTAAAAACACGGTGATCCTCGACCGTAAGGGCTCTTGAAAAAAATGACGCAACATAGCCCTTTAAAATGTACACAATCTATGCCTGTCAGCACCGACGGACCAAACGTGGCCTCGGCTAAATTAATACACTCCAGTTCAAACAGTCCATAAAAAACATAAGAGCGTATCACAATCCATAAAATGAGCTTAGTCCCTTAAAGCGACCCAATGGACACTTAACACCAGTGCACCTGGTCCAGACCCGGCTCGCCCCTCAGGTACTCCTGTGCAGCTTTCCCCCTCCCTCCTTTTAGCGGATCACGGGCCTTTAGACAGTGGTGGGCTGCATATAACAGGTGCCAGTCCAGGGTTAAAAATAGGGCAAAGTCCAGGGGTAAAACAGCCATGCACATAGTCCACCATAATCAACACTCATAGGGTTACAACCCTGTGATCCAGCAGGGGATGCACAATGGGCGCAACTGAAAACTGGGAGGAGTGGAGGGAATAAGCCACATTGGTCCATTGTGACTGTATCGGCCATCACTGGCACCAAGTCCTGGGTGCTATGCAGTGCCATTGCCCTGTCAAGGACGCAGAACAGTCACCTTTCGTTCCTCAGGTGCAACTAGCACAACAAATATTTTAAAGGGCCGCTTCAGTCAATGCACAGCCACTGGTTAGCATAATGGGCAGCATGTGGGCCCTGCACTACGATGTATGTGTGGGATGAAGAGCCGCTGGAGGATATGTCCCCACTGTTCCTTTGGCTCTGCACCACTCCAGCAGTGGCCCCATGGCTCCCAGGACTGCCGGGTCCAGCGACTTACTTGCGGCCGCCACATTGTGTACTTCCTCCTGCACAGCTTCTGGAACTGCAGCCAAGGCAATCAGCCGCTCATTATACTGAGCCTCCTGCGGTGGGTTTGCCTCCTGATCAGAGGTCATCCTCACGGCCACCGCATATGGCCCTCGGGGCCCCTGCTCCTTCACAAAGGCGACACGGTCCCCCACCTGCAGAGGGCCGCTGAAAGTAAGTGACCCGGCATTTACGTATATCTTGGCTCCAGTATCGGCCTCCTGAATGAAGCCGTATCCCCTTGCTATGTCCAGGTGTCAGACCACATCACTGGTAATTCGTCCAGCCATAGCTCCCCTCCGGGGTGCTGCAGTTCTCTTATAATGCGGCGCTCTCGTCGCTTGTCCCGGATGACCCCTCGAACTCACCGGGCCTCCTCGGACGAGCGCACCCTGGGTTCCTCCACGTACATGCCGCTGGTGCCAGACAGAATGGGCGCGGACTGGGAGGACACAGGTGTCACCACCGGGGACGAAGGTGGAGTCGGGAACCGAGCTGCAACCGAAGAGGATAGCGGAGCCACAGGAGGAGAAGGAGTAGAGGCCACAGTGACAGGACAGCTGGGCGGGGACTCTACGCTCCACCGCTGCCCCCAATGACAGTCCTCTGGCGTGTGCCAGTGATTGCAGTCGCAGTGATTCCCCTCAGCGCAGCCTCCAGGGTCTTCCGGACTCCTGGTTCCCGTCGGGGCACCGCCAATCCCTTGAACTCCTCATCTTCCACTGGCTGTCTGTCTGGACGCCAGAATGGGTGCCATTCTTCCAGCTCCTCCGACCACCAGGCCTCGAAGCACAGGCCAGTCTTCGCCCGAGCCACGGATCGCCTCCAGTCCTGTCGGTTGATACTGTTGCAGAACGACATACTTCTTCTTACCATGATGATAAGTAATGGAGACTCCTTTCTGGACACGCCATCTTGTTCTGTTGGGTTCTGCCCATTCGTGGGCGGGGTCACACTTGGCGGTTCCAACCGTTTCTTTGGGTTCTGCTGCATTGGTGGAAGCTGCTTCTTCGCCCGCACCCATTTCGGGCTGGCATTTTTTACAGGGAGATGCGGCACCATCCTGCATTTCGTGTAGGCTGTGAGCCCTCGCAGGCAGGGTCCATTTCCTTTTGTACTTGAGTGTGCCTTGTACTGCTCATGTTTATTGTACTTGTCTATATTTGCCCCTTTTCACATGTAAAGTGCCATGGAATAAATGGCGCTATAAAAATGAATAATAATAATAATAATAATATTTGCACCACTGACCTCCTGGTCAGTGTTCAGCGCCATCTTTAAGTCACTGTCAGCCGACATCTTTAATTCTTTCACGGTGGTCAACAAACTGCAAATCTCGGGAATCTTCTCTTCCAGTTCTGTGGCCACAAGGTGGCCGGGTCCATCCTGCCGACTACGCCAAATGTAACAAGGTGGCACGGGGTGGTAGTCATGATCAAGTCCATTTAAAGTAACAGTCCACAAACACCCCGGCCCCTTGTGACTCGCACCACAATTGTGGATACCAGGGCTATGGGGTACTCGGAGCCGAGCCCATAGATTTCTATGGGAGATGTCACTGGCAGCGGGACTCGATCCGTGGCCCTGGCAGTCAATGCGATGGGGGATATTTACAGGGGATTTGTAATAGTTCGTGACGCCACCTGTGGTTTCTGGTCAGTTGTACCAGCGCTGCTGTAAGGGTCTTCACAGGGGATGTTATGGGGCAGCTAGATGGTGGGTCTCCCACAGGTGAGACTGGTCCCTGGAAGTCTATGGTGACGATGCGGGGTGTAGATAAGAATTCAGTCACACACAATGCAGCTTCTTTTCATACCTTTTACTGGTAGATGGTTCAAGCAGTCCCGGGGAGCTGGTCGGGGTGGAGAGTGCACATTCGGGTAACAGCTGAGCAGGTTAGAGGCCTCCTTAACTTCAATAGTAGTGAGTCCAACTTGCCTGAAGCGAAGTTAACTCTGAACTCTCCAGCTTTCTCAATAGCTGTAATGCCCGGCCAACATTGTGCTGGAGCCTTCTAAGTGGTGAGAACTAAGTTCTTACTTTTGTCTGCGCTTGACTCAAAGTCCCGTTCTCCCTGACTCCGGTTACGTATTGACGCTTTGGGCTGCACTCTGCGACCTGTAGTCCAGATGCCTCGGTTTTCTTGTTACTATGCTTGAAACACTAGCAACGCTTCGGACCCCGGTGTCCGGCAATTTAGTGCAGGTAATCCAATACCTGTAGCACTTCTCTGTCTTCTCCACTGCGCCCTTCGCCCTGCTTCCCGCTCTTAACATAAGCACCTGTAGCTTCGATGTGAAAAGTCAGCTTTCTCCTAGAGCTCACTGAATAGCTCTCAGTATCCTCCAAGTCCAGACTGGACTGAGACTGAACTGCACTGTCCTCTGACAGGAAACAGACTCTACTTTCTCCTCTCTTTCAGACTACTCACTCCAACTGATCTCTCTCCAACTGATCTCTCTCCAACTGATCTGATCTCTGCTACGTGTCACTCCCTCTTATACCTCAGATGGGTGTGTCTGAAAGAGCGAGTGGCAGTGAATGCATATCAAGCGTTGCGATTACCTTCCTGTGCACTCTCCTGAATTTTATGTGTGCCTGCATAGCTGGGCCACACACTTGCACGTGAAATGGACAGATGCGGTCCCAGTCAGCTACCTTCTCTTCACACTCACTGCAGCCACTGGTGACGAGGATCCGAGGAAGCGACACAGGCAGCGTTTTAGTCCAACAGGGAAAACTTGTTTAATAAAGATGCAATAAATGAGATATAACTTCCTGCACTTTCCTAGCAAAATCCACTCCAGCGGCAGTAGTCAGTCTCTGGGTGCTCACCGTCCTTTGCGGGGCACAGAGTAGTCCACAGCCAAACTGTCCGGGCGCCGCATGGAAGACACGTGCCCGACATAAAGAGAGCAATGGTGGGTCTCCGCCACCTCCTTGCAGTAACTTGAAGGGTCTCTCTGTGTTGGCAACATACCTAAGGTCTCTGTGTTGGCATCACACCTTATAGGGTCTCTGTGTGTGGGCATCACACCTTGTAGGGTCTCTCTGTGTGGGTATCATACCTTGTAGGGTCTCTCTGTGTGGGCATCACACCTTATAGGGTCTCTGTGTGTGGGCATCACACCTTGTAGGGTCTCTCTGTGTGGGTATCATACCTTGTAGGGTCTCTCTGTGTGGGTATCACACCTTGCAGAGACTCTCTGTGTGGGTATCATACCTTGTAGGGTCTCTCTGTGTGGGTATCATACCTTGTAGGGTCTCTCTGTGTGGGTATCATACCTTGTAGGGTCTCTCTGTGTGGGCATCACACCTTATAGGGTCTCTGTGTGTGGGCATCACACCTTGTAGGGTCTCTCTGTGTGGGTATCATACCTTGTAGGGTCTCTCTGTGTGGGTATCATACCTTGTAGGGTCTCTCTGTGTGGGTATCATACCTTGTAGGGTCTCTCTGTGTGGGTATCATACCTTGTAGGGTCTCTCTGTGTGGGTATCATACCTTGTAGAGTCTCTCTGTGTTGGTATCACACCTTGTAGGGTCTCTCTGTGTGGGTATCATACCTTGTAGAGTCTCTCTGTGTGGGTATCACACCCTTGTAGGGTATCTACTGTGTGGGATCATTTACCTTGTAGGGTCTCTCTGTGTGGGTATCATACCTTGTAGGGTCTCTCTGTGTGGGTATCACACCTTGTAGGGTCTCTCTTTGTGGGTGTATCATACCTTGTAGAGTCTCTCTGTGTGGGTATCACACCTTGTAGGGTCTCTGTGTGGGTATCACAACTTGTAGGGTCTCTCTGTGTGGGTATCACACCTTGTAGGGTCTCTCTGTGTGGGTATAACACCTTGTAGGGTCTCTGTGTGGGCATCATACCTTGTAGGGTCTCTCTGTGTGGGTATCACACCTTGTAGGGTCTCTCTGTGTGGGTATCATACCTTGTAGGGTCTCTCTGTGGGTATCATATGACTCGCACCACAATTGTGGATACCAGGGCTATGGGGTACTCGGAGCCGAGCCCATTGATTTCTATGGGAGATGTCACTGGCAGCGGGACTCGGTCCGTGACCCTGGCGGTCATGCAGTGGGGGATATTTACAGGGGATTATAAGGATAGGTAGTTCGTGACGCCACCTGTGGTATCTGATCAATTGGACCAGCGCTGCTATAAGGATCCTCACAGGGGATGTTATGGGGCAGCTGGGTGGTAAGTCTCCCACAGGTGAGACTGGTCCCTGGAAGTCTATGGTGATGATACAGGGTGTAGTTAAGAATTCAGTCACACACAATGTAGCTTCTTTTCATACCTTTACTTGTAGGTGTTTCAAGCAGGTCCCGGGGAGCTGGTTGGGGTGGAGAATGCACATTCGGGATACCGCTGAGCAGGTTAGAGGCCTCCTTTACTTCAGATGTATGTGAGTCCAAACTTGCATGAAGCGAAGTTAACTCTGTAATCTCCAGCTTTTCTCAATAGCTGCCAAGCCCGGCTGACATTGTGGTAGAGCCTTCTATATCTCTGATTATCAGATGTTGACAAGAACGAAGTCCTTACTTTTGTCGTGCACTTGACTCAAAGTCCCCGCTCTCCCTGACTCCGGTTACGTATCAGCGCTTAGGGCTGCTCTCTGCGACCTGTAGTCCAGAAAGCCTCGGTTATCTTGTTACTAAGCATGAAGCACTAGCAACGCTTCGGACCCCGGTGTCCGGTGAATTAGTGCAGGTAATCTGGTACCTGAAGCACTTCTCTGTCCTTCTCCACTGCGCCCTTCGCCCTGCTCTCGCTCTCAACATAAGCACTTGTAGCTTTTGATGGTAATGTCAGCTTTCTTCTAGAGCTCACTGAATAGCTCTCAGTATCCTCCAAGTCCAGACTGGACTGAAAACTGAACTGCACTGTCCGAAGACAGGAAACAGCCTAGGATGACTCACTCCTGAGCCACCCGGAGGTTGACTGACTGACTAGAAAGACTGAACACTGAACTGGGGATGACTCACTCCTGAGTCTCCCAAGGCTTGAATCGCTGACTGCTACGTGTCACTACCTCTTATACCCCTGGTGGGTGTGTCTGAAAGTGTGAGTGACGTGAATGGATATCAAGCGTTGCGGTTACCTTCCTGTGCATTCTCCTGGATTTTGTGTGCCTGACATAGCTGGGCCACACATCCCCCCTTGGTTAAACACAGCACTCCCGGGCTGGTAAAAGAGAAAAAGAAACATTTTTGTTTTGCATTAAACAACAACATTTTAACTCTTCCCATCCGGAGGTAAGACTTCTTGAACGTTACAATTTGTACATTAGAAAAAATACAAAAGCATCAAAGTATCAAAAACATTCTCATTATACAAGACAAATTCTTGTGGAGGACCCGCACCAAAAACCTCCCACGTGGGTCCTGGGTGGGCTGCAGGACTTCTGACTGCAGACCTCACTCTAGGCCACACCCATACGGGTTTTCTTTCAGAGGTAGATAGTAATGGTTTTGTGTAAAACCAAGATGTAGCACCGAAGCGCAAACTATTTACATTAAAAGTTTTTGGGCTGGCTCAGTCCACAGCCACGCAGTCCATGAGGGTTAAAACACATATCATGACATATCAATAATTCTTCACTTTCACTTTAACTTGCTTTACCCAACCGGGTATTCTACTTTAAATATGTAAGCTATGTAACATTTTCATACATATCAGTAAAAGACAATAAAGTGCAATTCTGCCAAACTTCTTCCAACTTTTTACATTTCCGACGCAAAACCCCTGTCTGGTCCTACTGATTTTTATTTTCTTTTAAACTCAATAACGTCTTTTCCCCTCCTGGGGGTGGAAAGCGCGGGTGTTCTTTTGAACCCTAACAAAAAAGTCTGGCCCAAACAGGTTTGAGGGCCCCAGTCCATTCTAACGGGGGACCCAAAGGGGACTTCTTTCTGTAGGCGCCGATAGCGTCGCTGCAGGGGCCACAGAACTTCGATGCAGGTTGCGATGCAGGTTCGATGCAGGTTCGATGCAGGTTTGGGGGAGTAAGCGGGGGCGACCCAGTGCACGGTTGATGCTTGGGGAGCTTTGGGGGTGGACGCTTCAGTATTTTGTACGGTACCGGCGCGGGGAGGGTCCGGAAACAGAAAACGTTTAGGGGATACCAGCCCTTTAAAAACCCCAGTTCGCGTGGGAGCTCACTATGTCCCCATTTATCGGTCCCTCCCAGGATGACCGATGGGCAAAATGGACTCAAAGTCCCCGGGGGTACAAAAACCCCCCGGGTAGGGCCCGGGCCGGGATAAAGCCCCGCCTTTCGGGTTGAAATTCGTGCGCACCCCTACGCCCGCGGTTTTCCCGTGGGGACCTTTATTCCGGAGGTTTTTTTATAGCGAAGAACTTTTCATGCCATTCCCGTCGGGCTCGTGTATGTCTGCATGAGTGGGTTAGTCTTTGACCCCGCATTCTCTTTTGCAGCTCCGCATGCGGGGTCAGTGCCCGTCTGGGGACAGCTCCGGGACAGGGGTAAATCCTTTCCGGGGACGGTTTTACCCTCCGCTCCTCCCCCAGATTTCCTTTCCCTTCCGCCTTTGCCCAGGGCCCGACGTAGTTTCCACAGAACAATCTGGTCTCTTCGTGGAGGGGGATTTTCGTTCCCCTTTTGCATAGAAGAGAAGAGGGGGCGGATTTCCCTTTGCAGTGGGGGAGGACCCCCACTTAAAGTAGCATTTTTAGAGGGCGGCCCATATCTTTCGCGCCACAGGGGGGACACGCCCCGAATGCACGCAAACCCCTTCAACCCGCGCCCCAGGGCGCCATTATGGCGGTAAAAGGCGGTTTTGGGGCCAAATCGCAAAACCCTTTTTCACCAAAACGTTCAATTTTAGGCAC
>JARQOD010007801.1:0-38048 GCA_033576555.1 Oophaga sylvatica
GTGAGTAACAGTGTGACATTCATTGAAGATTTAAATGAAGACATTATGATTTCAGTTGAAACAAAAAATGAGAAAAACAATAGTGACATAACTGAAGAAATATCTGATGAGAAAGAAGTAGAAATGAATGAAGAACAAAATACTGAAAGTGAAGAATCACAAGTACAAACAGACACAGAACCAAGACGTTCAATAAGAGAGAACAAAGGAAAACCACCAAAACGTCTCTCATACAAGACAAGTATAAGAAAAATCTATGAACCTACCTCTTGGGAAGACATATCTAAACTTCCTGAAGAAGAAGCTAATAAATGGATAGAAGCAACAGAAACAGAAATTAAATCCATGCATGATTCAAATACATGGACACTAACAGATTTGCCAGAAGGAAGAAAAGCCATAGGATGTAAATGGATTTTTAAAGTAAAATACCAAACAGATGGTACACCTGAAAGATATCGAGCAAGACTCGTAGCTAAAGGGTATTCTCAAAAATATGGAGAAGACTATGATGAAACATTTGCTCCAGTTGTCAAACACACTACAATAAGAACTTTACTTACAGTTGCAGCAGTGGAACAGATGGAACTAAGACATCTGGATGTAAAGACAGCTTTTTTGAATGGAGATTTAACAGAAGACATTTACATGGAGCAACCTCCAGGATTCAAAGATGAAAGAAATCCAAACAAAGTTTGCAAACTACAGAAAAGCATATATGGTTTAAAACAAGCAGCTAAAGCGTGGAATGACAAAATCACGGAAGTACTAACAAATGAAAAATTTCAAAGAAGCAAAGCTGATCCATGCTTGTACACAAAAAGGCTGAGTAATAGATGGATTTATGTACTCATATATGTAGACGACATTTTGATTTGTTTTAAACAAGAAAGGGATAAAGAAAACATTCTAAAAATCCTGAAACAAAATTTTGAAATCAAAGACTTGGGTAATGTAAAACAGTACCTAGGAATACAGATAGAAAGAGAAGAAGACGGAAGTTTCCTACTGAATCAAAATCACATGATTCAAGACATAACAGAAAAATTTGGACTAAAGGATGCAAAAACAGTGAAGTCTCCAATGGAAACTAATTATCTCAAAGAGATGAACAGTGAAGAAAATATGCTACCAAACAATGAAGAATACAGAACAGCAATAGGAAAACTACTGTATCTAGCGACCATTACAAGACCAGACATCGCAGCAGCAGTAGGAATCCTGATTAGAAAGGTATCAAAACCAAATAAAGCTGATTGGAATGCCGTGAAGAGAGTAATATGTTATTTGAAAGGAACTAGCAATGTTAAGCTGAAATTACCCACAGGTGATAATTGCATTTTAACAGGATATGTTGATGCAGATTGGGCTGGAGATCCAACTGACAGAAGATCTACCAGTGGACATATTTTTTTTCTCTCAGGTGGACCAATAAGTTGGACAAGTAAGAAACAGTCAATTGTGACACTATCTTCAACAGAAGCAGAATATGTTGCAGCAGCACATGCGAGTCAAGAAGTACTGTGGTTAAGACAATTGTTGACAGAATTAGGACAACCACAGTTGGAACCAACAAAAGTAAAAGAGGACAATCAAGGATGTCTTGTTCTTGCTCAGATGGAAAGAGTCAATCCAAGAACCAAGCATTGATGTGAAATATCATTTCTTGAGAGATCATCAGGACCAAGGAGTATTGAAGTTGGAGTATTGTCCTACTGAAGAAATGACAGCGGACATTTTCACAAAGGCGTTGAATGCTGATAAACATCAAAGACTAATAAAAAAGTTGGGTTTGATTGAATAAGTCCTTACTGTTGAGAAAGGGTGTTGTCATATGCAACAGATCAGGACTTCTATATTATAAGTAAAAGGAGGACTTTATGCTGACCTGACAGTAGATGGCGATGTTGTGTAACGTTTCCTTCTTTAATGTATTGTATAAGAATTAGTCTTCTCTTGTTTAGTTTCACTTTCGTTTTGTTCCTGTTAGCTGATGCAATGCTGTAATGACTATGCATTATTCCTTCACCTCATGTTCAGAGAAGTAAACGCTTGTTATCCCATGCAACTTGCTCTGTGAAGTTTCCTCTGCAAAGGTGTGGATTCAGAAGCTGTGCAACACCTAGGTGGTGCTCCCTCCTTACCTGAGGGTGGTGTACAACACCTCTGGATGAGGTGCAGTACCTCTGTGGCGACTGGACCCTCAGGGTCGCCACAGAGTGACATTTCTTTGCTGTGCCGTCAGAGCCTGAAGCGAGGCATAAATCTTCTGATCGTCTGAACCTGAGCACCACCTGCATGATGAGGCATCTGAATTCCAAGTATGAGGTGGTGTGGAGTACACACCTTAGAAAGCATGAAAGATATGAGCCTCCTCCTTCTGCTGCAGTCTTGGCCTCTTCTTTCCGCTTACGATCAACAGGGCCACCTGCATCCTTGCAAAGAGAGGATATGACAGCACCACCATAACGACCAGTGTCACCAAGCATCTTCACACTGTCCCATGGTAGTGTTCAGCTCTCTATCACCCAAACACTACTGAGAAAGAGGAAATACCTACCTACACACTCACGAGCCATGACCCTGAATGACAGAATTTCCAAATTACTGGCCTTTGAAATGCTGCCATTCCAGCTGGTTGAGAAAAAAACTGATAGCGGTGGCTGTCCCGCAGTACGTTGTTTCAAACCAACACTACTTTTCCAGGTGGGCCATCGCTGCCCTGCACACACATGTTGTGGACCAAATCAAGTGTACACCATGTTCCAAATTATTATGCAAATTGGTTATAAGTGTCATAGCGTTTTTTGTTTTTTTTTTGTAAATGAAGCCCATTGATGGTATTGTGTCTCAGGGTTCTTTGGATCACTGAAATCAATCTCAGATACCTGTGATAATTAGTTTGCTATGTGAGCCCAATAAATGGAAAACTGCATGTTCCACACTATTAAGCAGGCCAGAGTTTTCAAGTAACATGGGAAAGAATAAGGATCTCTCTGCTGCTGAAAGCATCAAATAGTGCAATGCCTTGGTCAAGGGTTGAAAACATTAGATATTTCCAGAAAAATTAAGCGTGATCATTGTACTGTTAAGAGACTTGTGGCTGATTCTGAGCACAGACGTGTTCGTGCTGATTAAGGCAGAATGAGGAAGGTTTCTGCCAGGCAAGTTCATCGGATTAAGAGAGCAGCCATTACAAACCAGCAAACAGATATTTGAAGCTGCTGGTGTTAGGGTCTGCGGAACGCACCTAATAGATAATGTAGAGAGGTGCGTTCGCAGCCCGGGGTCCACCATGCAGGCAGAGCCCGCTGCTAGTAAGATGGCGTAAGTAGCGAACTCTGTTATCCCGCAGAGTCGCTAAAATAAACGCCGTAGCGCGCTGTGGCAGTTAGTGTGAACTCTGTTAATTCCCAGAGCCGCTAACGGGAATGCCACAGCGCTATATGGCGATAAGTGCGAACTCACTTAGCTTCAGTGAGCCGCAAAGTAAAACGCTAGGGCGCTGACCAGCGTTATAAAGCGAACCCTGTTGCGTCACAGAGCCGCTGAGAAAAAGACTGTGTCCTGTTAGACTCACAGGGAACACAGATGACTGCTAAGCGGATTGCAGTCTGTGGTCATGCAGTCAGAACACAAGCAATAATCTCCTCACCGGAGTAGCCGGTATTGTAATGGCGTTTTCAGCCGAGCCCTGAACACGTGCATACAATCTCCTCAACGGAGGTGCCGGTATTCTAGGGGCTTATTTCAGCCAGACCTAACCACATGCATATATGACCTCACTGGCGCAAGCACGTAACAGATTTGATACTAGCGCATGGCGGCCCAGCCATGCCACCCTTTTATAGTAGCAACTGCAGGACCTACCAGAAAAGGACCAATGCGAAACCATTCCAGAACACATGTAGTTTCAGGACCTTCCTGACGGACCAATGGGAGTCGCTGCTGTAACCGAGCATGTGACCCCTGATCTCCAATGGGAGATCTTGCCCTGGGCATGCGCAGATGGAGAAAGCAGGGACTTAGTTCCCAAACTGCCTGCTCCAGCACTGGTTATAATAGAGGAACCAGGAAAGACCGCAACAAGCCTCTGCACAGTGTTAAACTGGGCGAGGCGCTGGGACCGACGTCTCTTCTGAGCAGCCTCCACTGCGGCTGGAGATGGATGGGGGACCGCAGCGGGACTGGCTCGAGATTCCCCTTGTGCAGCAGTGGGAACTCGATCCCTAACAGCTGGTGCCTCTGGAGTCCCTCGAACCTCAAGGTGTAGGATCCTTCAAGGCTTGCTGTGGTGCATAAACTGTTATGTTAGGTAGCTGAGGAGGACAGGAACAACAGCCTGGCAGCCGAACACCTGAGATGTTGCTAACTAATGGGTTGCAGATTCCTAAACTAACCACACAACTAGAGGTAATAATAATCTTTATTTTAATAATAATCTTTATTTTTATATAGCGCTAACATATTCCGCAGCGCTTTACAGTTTGCACACACATTATCGTCGCTGTCCCCGAAGAGGCTCACAATCTAGATTCCCTATCTGTATGTTTTTGGAGTGTGGGAGGAAACCGGAGTACCCGGAGGAAACCCACGCAAACACGGGGAGAACATACAAACTCCTTGCAGATGTTGTCCTTGGCGGGACTCGAACCCAGGACTCCAGCGCTGCAAGGCTGTAGTGCTATCCACTCCTACGTTGATCCTAGACGCCTCATCACAGCCTGAGAGATAACTACACCTAAAGGCAGAAAGATGAAAGCTATCTACCCCGGAGCAGATCCCCAAAGAAAATAGGAAGCCCCCAAACATGTAATGGCGGTTAGACAAGAAGAAAGCACGGACACAGACAGAAAATAGAAAGAGCAAACGCTGGGGCCACAAGCTGACTAAATAGGATAGGACAGGAGAGATTACTTTCTGCAACCCAGAAAACCCTACAAAAATCCAACAATTCTGATTACAAAAATACTGAGATCACACGATCTCGCCACCCACTAAATCAGATCTCAGTGTGAACAAAACCAAGCCGCAGCCGCTGAAAAAGCAGGAAACAGCAAATGAAAAAACAACAGTGGCTACAGACAAACTGTGAGGAGCACAGGCCCCAGGAGGGGACCCGGCTGTCCTCCACAAATGTGCAGAAAACTATGCGAATAGCAAACACAAAAAGAAAAGCAGAAAATATCTTATCTGAAAGCCGCAGACACAGGCAAGACACCAGCAAACTTCCAAATGAACCAGGAACCACAATTGAGACCAGAACAATTGATCACCGGTGACCATCATGGCAGGGAACCTCCCTTATATCAGTCCAGTCGGTGATCCCAGATTGCCATTCCTCGCTGGAAGATTCAGTACTGTCTGTAACCACCAGAGGGAGCCTCTGCTCATTCACAACAATAAACCTACTATTCGGCCACCCTAAACAGTGCTCACTCACAAGCAGAAACGGTTGCAGTGGGCCCAGACATACATGAAGACTAATTTTCGAACAGTCTTGTTTACTGATGAGTGTCGAGCAACCCTGAATGGTCCAGATGGATGGAGAAGTGGATGGTTGGTGGATGGCCACCATGTCCCAACAAGGCAGCGACGTCAGCAAGGAGGTGGAGGAGTCATGTTTTGGGCCGGAATCATGAGGAAACAGCTGGTAGGGCCCTTTAAGGTTCCTGAAGGTGTGAAAATGACTTCTGCAAAGTATATAGAGTTTCTGACTGACAACTTTCTTCCATGGTATAAAAAGCAGAAACGTGCCTTCAGGAGTAAAATCATCTTCATGCATGACAATGCAACATTTCATGCTGCAAAGAATACCTCTGAGTCATTGGCTGCTATGGGCATAAAAGGAGATAAACTCATGGTGTGGCCACCATCTTCCCCTGACCTCAACCCTATAGAGAACCTTTGGAGTATCATCAAGCAAAAGATCTATGAGGGTGGGAGGCAGTTCACATCAAAACAGCAGCTCTGGGAGGCTATTCTGACTTCATGCAAAGAAATACAAGCAGAAACTCTCCAAAAACTCCCAAGTTCAATGGATGCAAGAATTGTGAAGGTGATATCAAAGAAGGGTTCCTATGTTAACATGTAACTTGGCCTGTTAGGATGTTTTGGAGTTAAATAGCTTTTTTGTTCAGTGAATGTGACCTCCTAATGCTGCAAATTCCACAAATGAGCATTTTCAGTTCTTTAAAACATATCAAATGTTTAGAAATTCTACTGTGTCTAATAATTTGGAACAGTGCATTTTGAGTTTTTATTCACTTTGGAGATTATACTGTTATCATTGGGAGGTTTCTTCAATAAAATTCGATGTATACTCTAACGGGTGATGACTTTTATTAGACTGACTGTCATTTGCACCGACCACTTAGGAAAATCAGAGAAAAATATCATTTGCATAATAATTTGGAACATGGTGTACACTGCACAACGCCATCAGAGGCAAGGTCCACAGTAAAACCTGTGCACTACCAGCTTCAGCACATCCAGTGGGAAAGACAGCAGGCTGTTTTGAAACTCATCTGTTTGGAGGACAAATCCCACAATGCGCAGTAGCTATGGAAGAGGATCAAAGAGCAGACAGATGAGTGGCCGCTGAACCTCAAGCCCAGCCTGGTGGTGTGCGATAATGGGCAAAATCTTGTAGCAGCTCTGTGCCTAGCCTGTTTGAAGTGCATTCCTTGCCTGGCGCATGTGCAGAACTTGGTGCAGAACTTCCTGAAAAACTATCCACATATGTCAAAGCTGCGGATTAAAGTGCAGGCAGTGTGTCTGCACTTTCAGCATTCTCACGATGCTTCTGCTAAAGTGTCCGCACTGCAGCATCACTTCTGCCTTCCCGCTTTCCAGCTGATATGCGAAGTATCAACAATATTACATATGCTGGAAACTGCAGGCAATAGTGGAGTTTCAGCAGCAGCATGCGTGGCTAAGTCACTCTGCGGAACAACACCACTTCACTACCAAAGAGTGGGCCAACATGCAGGACATGTGTGCTGTGTTGCACTGCTTTGAATACTACACCAATATGGCCAGTGCTGATGACGCCATCATCAGCATTACTATACCACTTATATGCTATACCACTTATATTACTATACCACTTATATAGCATTACTATAACACTTACCGTATATACTCGAGTATAAGCCGAGATTTTCAGTCCATTTTTTAGGGCTGAAAGTCCACCTCTCGGCTTATACTCGAGTCATATACCAGGGTCGGCGGGGGAGCTCAGCTGTCCTATATACTCACCCCCTCCTGGCGCGGTCTCTGCAGCCCCTGCTCTTCTCCCACGGTCTCCGACGCCTGTGTTCAACCATCAGTGGTACCGCTCATTAAAGTCATGAATATGCACATATTCATGACTTTAATGAGCGGTACCACGTGACCGCTGAAGTTAGGCATAGCGCCGAAGACCGCGGGAGAAGAGCAGGGGCTGTAGAGACCGCGCCAGGAGAGGGTGAGTATATTCCATATTCACCTGTCCCCGTTCCACCGCTGCTCGCCGCTGTGTCCTCGCGTCCTCTAGCTGTGAATGTTCAGGTCAGAGGGCGCGATGACATGTTTAGTGCACGCCGCGCCCTCTGCCTGAGCATTCACTGCTGGAGGATCCAGAAGACAGCGGCGCTCAGCGGTGGAACGGGGACGGTAAATATTGCAGGTGTCGGGCCCTGAGCCAGCGGTGAAACCGGCACCTGTCACCCATAGCGCGCCGGTTTCCCCGCCTGCTCAGGACACCGGCACCTGGCCCCCAGCGACGAGAGGTGAGTATGTCATTTTTTTTTTTTAGTTGCAGCAGCATAATGGACCTATTCTATGGGGCATAATCTATGGAGCATATGGGGCATAATCTGTGGAACATATGGGGCATAATCTATGGAGCATATGGGGCATAATCTGTGGAACATATGGGGCATAATCTGTGGAACATATGGGGCATAATCTGTGGAACATATGGGCATAATCTGTGGAACATATGGGGCACTATACATGGGGCAGCATATGGGGCACAATACATGGGCAGCATATGGGGCATAATACATTGGGCAGCATATGGGGCACAATACATGGGCAGCATATGGGGCATAATATATGGGGCAGCATATGGGGCATAATACATGGGGCAGCATATGGGGCACAATACATGGGCAGCTGTTGTGAATCTTTTGGAAATGAATTCTGAGCAGAAGCTCCCTCTGGTGGTTACAAACAGTACTGAACCATTCAATGAGGATTGGCAATCAGGAGTCACAGAGTGGCTTGATATAAGGGAGGTTCCCTCCCATCATGGTTGCCGGTGATCAATTGTTCTTGTCTCAACTGTGGTTCCTGGTTCACTTGGAAGCTTGCTGAGTCTTGCCTCTTCTTCTGCTTTCAGATAAGATATTTTCTGTTTTTGTTTTTGTGCTTACCATTTGCATATTTCTCTGCATTTCTGTGAGGTTAGCCAGGTTTCCCCCCCCCTGGGGGGCTTGGGCTCCTCTCGGATCCGCTGGAGCCACTGTTGTTTGTTCATTTGCCTTTTCCAGTTTTTTCAGTGGCTGCGGCTTAGTTTTGTTACACCAGAGAACTGATTTAGGTGGTAGAGGTCGTGTGATCTCAGGTGTTTTTGCAATCAGTAGCGTTGGCATTTTTTAGGGTTTTTTTGGATTGCAGTGAGTATCCTTTCTATCCTTTTCTGTCTAGGCAGATTGGGCCCCAGCGTTTGCTCATACTATTTTCTGTCTGTGTCTGTATTTCCTCTTGTCTAACCGCCATTACATGTTTGGGGGCTTCCTATGTTCTTTGGGGATCTGCTCCGGGGCAGATAGCTTTCCTCTTTCTATCTTTAGGTGTAGTTAATCTCTCAGGCTGTGACGAGGCGTCTAGGACCAACGTAGGAACGCTCCACGGCTGCCTTTAGTTGTGGTGGTTAGTCAGGGTACTGCAATCCAATAGATTCCAACCTCTCTGGTGTATTGCCGTTTTTGCCTGCTCTACTCAGCTACCAAAACATAACAGTATCACCGGCCAAACTGAAAATTGTATGGTACTCACAGAAGGGAAAAATAGTGTGGAAAGAAAAAAGTTCTCAGAGTTGTCAGAGATTTTTTTTTTTTCTTGCATTTTTTCCCTCTTTTTCTCTGGGTGCTGAGGAGGATTATTTTTTTTTTGCTCTCAATGGAGCTTGCACAGCTGTCTGGCCGTGTGGATCAGCTTGCCACTGAGGTTCGGAGTATTGCTGTCTATCTTGCTGGGTTGCCGGTTGTGGAACCTAGGATTCCCATGCCAGATTTGTTTTTGGGAGATCGGGCCAAATTTCTGAATTTCAAAAATAATTGAAAGTTGTTTTTTGCCTTAAAACCTAAGTCCTCAGGGAACGCAGCACAGCAGGTTCAAATTGTCATCTCTCTCCTGCGCGGCGATCCTCAGGATTGGGCTTTTTCCCTGACACCTGGGGACCCTGTTTTGAGTGATGTTGATGCATTTTTTCTGGCTCTGGGGTTATTGTACGATGAGCCTAATGTCACTGATCAAGCTGAAAGAACCTTGTTGGCATTAAATCAGGGCTTGAAGACGCTGATTTATACTGTCAGAAATTCCGAAAATGGGCAGTACTAACCAAATGGAATGATGATGCTTTGGCAGCCCTTTTTCAGAAGGGCTGTCAAAGAATGTAAAAGATGTTATGGTGGGTTTCCCTGCTCCCTCTGGTCTCAATGATTCTATGTCATTAGCGATTCAAATTGACAGACGTTTGCGTGAGCGTAGAGGTATGCGTGGAATAGTGTTGCCTTGTGAGCCAGCTTCTGAACCCATGCAGTGTGATAGAGTGGCTTCTGGGGCACAGCGTCATGAGTTTCAAAAACGCAATGGGTTATGTTTCTATTGTGGTGACGCCTCTCATGCTATTTCTGTCTGCCCTAAGCGGGGAAGACGTTTTGCACGCTCAGTTGTCTTGGGTAGTGTTCAGACTAAATTTCTGTTGACTGTTACCCTGATTTGCTCCCTGTCCACATTTTCTGCTCAGGCTTTTGTTGATTCGGGAGCAGCTATTAACCTGATGGATTTTAATTTTGCCAAACGTTGTGGGTTTCCCTTGATACCCCTACGGAAGTCTATTCCCTAGTAAGGGAATACCCCTTTGGCTGAGAATAAACCCCAGTTTTCTACTCAGGTGATAATGAGGGTTGAACCTGATCATCAGGAGAGTTGCAAATTTTTGGTACTGTATAATCTGCATGACATTATTGTACTAGGTTTCCCTTGGTTACAGTCTCATAATCCTGTTTTGGATTGGAAATCTGTGTCTGTGACCAGTTGGGGCTGCCAATGTGTTAATGCCGACACTCCTGTTTTTTCTGCCTCTGCCAAGTCTCAGGATGTTCCTGACTTTTTGACTGATTTTTCTGATGTGTTTAGCGAAAGTAAATCTGCATTCTTGCCCCCCCATAGGAGCTATGACTGCGCTATTGAATTAGTGCCTGGTAGTAAACTCCCTAAAGGTCGCCTTTTTAACTTGTCTGTACCTGAACATGACGCTATGCGGTCTTATATCAAGGAGTCATTGGAGAAGGGTCATATCAGACCATCCTCTTCACCCTTGGGTGCCGGTTTTTTCTTTGTGGCCAAAAAGGATGATTCATTAAGTCTGTGTATTGATTATCGTCTCTTGAACAAGATCACTGTGAAATATCAATATCCGTTACCCTTGATTTCTGACCTGTTTTCCAGGGTGAAAAGTGCTACTTGGTTTACCAAGCTTGACCTCAGGGGGGCGTATAACCTTATTCGCATTAAGCACGGGGATGAATGGAAGACGGCGTTTAATACTCCAGAGGGGCATTTTGAGTACCTAGTGATGCCCTTTGGGCTCACTAATGCTCCTTCCGTCTTCCAGTCCTTCATGAATGACATGTTCAGGGATTTTGTGGATAAATTTCTGATTGTTTATTTGGATGATATCTTGATTTTTTCCAATGACTGGGACTCTCATGTGAAACATGTTCGGACTGTGTTCCAGATTTTGAGAGAGAATGCTCTGTATGTGAAGGGATCAAAGTGTCTTTTTGGCGTACAGAGGATCTCATTTCTGGGATTCATTTTGTCTCCATCTGTTATTGAAATGGACCCGTCAAGGTTCAGGCCATCTGTGATTGGGTCCAACCTACTTCATTAAAGGCTCTTCAGAGATTCTTGGGTTTTGCCAATTTTTATCGTAAATTTGTTGGTAATTTCTCTGTTATTGTTAAACCATTGACAGATTTGACCAAAAACAGTTCTGATGTGGTGAATTGGCCTCCTGAGGCAGTCTCTGCGTTTCAGGAACTTAAGCAGAGATTTACTTCTGCTCCTGTTCTACGGCAGCCTGATGTTTCTCTGCCATTTCAGGTGGAGGTTGATGCCTCTGAAATTGGGGCAGGTGCCGTTTTGTCCCAAAGAGATCCTGAGACCTCTAAAAGTAACCCTTGTGCCTTTTTCTCTCGAAAATGTTCTCCTACTGAACGTAATTATGACTTGGGTAATCGGGAGTTATTGGCCATGAAGTGGGCTTTTGAAGAGTGGAGACATTGGCTGGAGGGAGCCAAACATCAGGTGGTGGTCCTCACGGACCATAAGAATCTGTTTTTTCTGGAATCAGCCAAGCGACTTAATCCTAGACAGGCCAGGTGGGCCTTGTTTTTCATACGTTTTAATTTTGTGGTTTCCTTTCTTCCTGGCACTAAGAATGTTAAGGCGGATGCCCTCTCGAGGAGTTTCCTTGCGGACTCTCCTGAGTTATCTGATCCTGCTGTTATTTTGAAAGAGGGTGTAGTTCTTTCCGCCATCTCGCCCAATTTGAGACTGGCTCTGGAAGGGTGTCAGGATGATAAACCCGAGCGCTGCCCTGTTGGGAAATTGTTTGTCCCAGACCAGTGGAAGAAGAGTGTGATGTCTGAGATTCATTGTTCCGCGTTGGCCGGTCATCCCGGAATTTTTGGTACCAGAGACTTGGTGAGTCGGTCCTTTTGGTGGCCTACTTTGTCTCGTGACGTCAGGGAGTTTGTGCAGTCCTGTGGGACTTGCTCTCGCTCCAAGCCTTGCTCTCGCTCTAGTGGTTTGTTGATGCCATTGCCTGTGCCCAAGAGACTATGGACCCATATCTCTATGGATTTTATTTCCGACCTCCCTGTTTCTCAGAGAATGACCGTTATCTGGGTGATTTGTGATAGGTTTTCCAAGATGATACATCTTGTGCCATTTCCTAAGTTGCCTTCCTCCTCCGAATTGGTGCCTTTGTTCCTTCAGCACGTGGTTCGGTTACACGGCATTCCTGAGAACATTGTTTCTGACAGAGGAGTCCAGTTTGTTTCCAGATTTTGGAGTACTTTTTGTTCTAAACTTGGTGTTCAATTGTCCTTCTCCTCTGCTTTTCATCCTCAGACCAATGGACAAACTGAGAGAACAAACCAGACATTGGAGACTTATCTGAGATGCTTTGTGTCTGCTGATCAAGATGACTGGGTCTCCTTTTTGACTTTGGCTGAGTTTGCTCTTAATATTAGGGCAAGCTCTGCCACTTTGATGTCTCCATTTTTCTGTAATTTTGGGTTTCACCCTCGATTTTCTTCGGGACAGATGGACGCTTCTGTCTGTCCGGGTGTTGACTCTGTTGTGGAGCGTATGCAGCAGATTTGGGACCAGGTAGTGGAGAGGTTGTCCCTCTCTCAGGAGAAGGCCCAGCGGTTTGCCAACCGGCATAGGACTGATGGTCCTCGGTTTAAAGTGGGGGACTTGGTCTGGTTGTCCTCAAGAAATATCCCTATGAGAGTTGCATCTCCTAAGTTTAAGCCTAGGTTCATTGGACCTTATAAGATCATGGAGATTCTTAATCCTGTTTCCTTTCGTTTACTTCTTCCAGGGACATTTAAGATCCATAACGTGTTCCACAAGTCCTTATTGAAGAGGTTTGTCGAGCTGCGCCTCCTGACCCTGTTTTGGTTGAGGGCAATCTGGAGTATGTGGTTGAGAAAATATTGGATTCTCGTTTTTCTCGACGGAAACTCAAGTATTTGGTTAAGTGGAGAGGTTATGGTCAGGAGGACAATTCTTGGGTGTTTGCTTCGGACATCCATGCTAGGAGACTGATCCGTGCGTATCACAGAGCTCATCCTGACCGACCTGGTTGCACAAATGAGGGGTCGGTGACCCCTCCTCAAGGGGGGGGTACTGTTATGAATGTTTTAGAAATGAATTCTGAGCAGAAGCTCCCTCTGGTGGTTACAAACAGTACTGAACCATTCAATGAGGATTGGCAATCAGGAATTACAGACTGGCTGGATATAAGGGAGGTTCCCCCCATCATGGTTGCCGGTGATCAATTGTTCCTGTCTTAACGTTATTTCCTGGTTCACTTGGAAGCTTGCTGAGTTTTGCCTCTTCTCCTGCTCTCAGATAAGATATTTTCTGTTTTTTGTTTTTGTGCTTGCCATTTGCATTTTTCTCTGCTTTTCTGTGAGGTTGGCTAGGTTCCCTTCCCCGGGGGGCTTTGGCCCCTCTCGGTTCCTCTGGAGCCACTGTTGTTTGTTCATTTGCCTTTTCCAATTTTTTCCGTGGCTGCGGCTGAGTTTTGTTACACCAGAGAACTAATTTAGGTGGTGGAGGTCGTGTGATCTCAGGTGTTTTTGCAATTAGTAGCGTTGGCTTTTTTTTTAGGGTTTTTTGGATTGCAGTAAGTATCCTTCCTATCCGTTTCTGTCTAGGCAGATTGGGCCCCAACGTTTGCTCATACTATTTTCTGTCTGTGTCTGTATTTCCTCTTGTCTAACCGCCATTACATGTTTGGGGGCTTCCTATGTTCTTTGGGGATCTGCTCCGGGGCAGATAGCTTTCCTCTTTCTATCTTTAGATGTAGTTATCCTCTCAGGCTGTGACGAGGAATCTAGGAACAACGTAGGAATGCTCCACATCTGCCTTTAGTTGTGATGGTTAGTCAGGGTACTGCAATCCAGTAGATTCCAACCTCTCTGGTGTATTGCCATTTTTGCCTGCTCTCCTCAGCTACCAAAACATAACAGACTGTCTCAGGAGGCCAATTCACCACATCAGAACCCTTTTTGGTCAAATCAGTCAATGGTTTAACAATACCGGAGAAATTACCAATAAATTTACGATAAAAATTGGCAAAACCCAAAAATCTCTGAAGAGCCTTTAATGAAGTAGGTTGGACCCAATCACAGATGGCCTGAACCTTGACCGGGTCCATTTCAATAACAGACGGAGACAAAATGAATCCCAGAAATGAGACCTTCTGTACGCCAAAAAGACACTTTGATCCCTTCACATACAGTGCATTCTCTCTCAAAATCTGGAACACAGTCCGAACATGTTTCACATGCGAGTCCCAGTCATTGGAAAAAATCAAGATATCATCCAAATAAACAATCAGAAATGTATCCACAAAATCCCTGATAATATCATTCATGATGGATTGGAAGACGGAAGGAACATTAGTGAGCCCAAAGGGCATCACTAGGTACTCAAAATGCCCCTCTGGAGTATTAAACGCCGTCTTCCATTCATCCCTGTGCTTAATGCGAATAAGGTCATACGCCCCCCTGAGGTCAAGCTTGGTAAACCAAGTAGCACTTTTCACTCTGGAAAACAGGTCAGAAATCAAGGGTAACGGATATTGATTCTTCACAGTGATCTTATTCAAGAGACGATAATCAATACACGGCCTCAATGAACCATCCTTTTTAGCCACAAAGAAAAAACTGGCACCCAAGGTTGAAAAGGATGGTCTTATATGACCCTTCTCCAATGACTCCTTGATATAAGATTGCATAGCATCGTGTTTGTTAGAACCCTCTTGTTAGATTTTGTTTCAGTTTGCTGGTCACATGACCTTTTTTCCCTATTTAGTCTGGCTCTGCCCTTCTGGCTTTGCTGGACTTCATTGTATTATCTACTCTTAAGCTAGCCGGGTGCTTAGGTGCCTTACTCTGTCAGTTTTGCTTAATCTTAGGATCTCGTAGTAATTTGTTTTCTGTTTAATTTTCCCTGCTACAATTTCTGTTAGGAGGTGTCCACCTTTTCTCCCAGTCCCTAGATCTTGTAGGGATTCCTCCCTCGCAACTATAGGTCTTTGTTCAGACTAGCTGAGGACTTTAGCGGGTCTGGTCGCAGGATCAGGTTCCCCGTTACATCGTAGGGATCAAGCTCAGTTTTATTGTAGGGTCAGAGTTCCCATCTTTCCTTAGTGCTTGTAGCAGTTCATAACAGTAAGTCCAGCCAAGAAATATAAAAAAAAAAAAAAAAAATCTCTAAGGAAAGATTTTCTTTTTTCATCATGGTGTCGGTTCGGGATTTGGCTGAACGCCTGCAGGGTCTCTCTCTGGAGGTGGCTGAAATCCAGCAACACGTGAGTAGTTGTTCTGGAGCACATTTCGTGGAGCCAAAGGTACGTTTGCCTGATTTATTTTTTGGTGAACAACAAGATTTTTTTTCTTTTAAAAATGCTTGCTTGTTGTATTTTTGTTTGAGACCCAGATCCTCTGGTGATGAATCACAGCGCATAGGGTTTATAATGTCACTTTTGCGCAAAGAACCTCAGGACTGGGCCTTTTCTCTGCAGCCTAGTGATCCATGCTTTAGATCAGTGGATAGTTTTTTTTTCTGCTTTGGGGTTGTTGTATGACGATCCGGATCGTGTTTCATCAGCTGAGACGGAGTTGAGACGTTTGAGACAGGGATCGGGTAATGTGGAAAAATATTGTACTCACTTCCGTAGGTGGTCCACCCAGGTGGGCTGGAACGATTCAGCTTTGAAAAGTTTATTTCTTGCAGGATTAAGTGAAAGGGTTAAAGATTTGCTGATTGCTTATCCTATACCTGGTAACTTGCAAGAGGCTATGCAATTGGCCATAGGGGTGGATAGGAGACTGCGTGCAAGGGTTAATGAGAGTAAGTCTGCTTTGTCAGCTCCAGGTTTGGAGAAGGAATGTACTGACATTGCAGAGCCGATGGAAATTGGAGCAATGGCACCTCACTCTCGGGAAAAAGAACGCAGATTTGCTCAAGGTTTGTGTTTCTACTGTGGTAAATCTGAGCATTTCATTAAGAACTGTGCGCTTCGAATGAATAAAGAGAAAAAAAAAATGAGGTCAGTGTCGCCCGCATAGCTTGTTTAAACAATAAAGGTGTCTTTCTTTCTGCTACCACTGCTGGTGAGGAGGAATTAATGGAGTTTCGGGTATTTGTGGATTGTGGTTCAACTCTCAATGTGATTGATGGGAAATTTTTGGAAAAACTAAAATTAAAACCCAAACTTCTGTCTTCTCCTATTAATGTGGTGTCTGTGGATGGCTCTCCCTTGAAAAATGTTACTCACCATATCTGTGAATTTCCTCTTACTATTAATGGTGTTCATCAAGAGAATTTGGATTTGGTAGTTTTGAATAATTTGCCCTCATCGGTGATTTTGGGGTTACCCTGGTTAAAATTGCACAATCCGGTACTGGATTGGTCTACCAATGAAATTAAGTCCTGGAGTCCTAAGTGTTATGACAAGTGTTGTAACGGGCGTATTGCTGCTGTAGTTAAGAGGGAGTTACCTGTACCTATTCAGGATTTTTGGAAAGTTTTTTCTGATAAAGAATCGCAGGTAGAGTTGAGCGATACTTTCCGATATCCAAAAGTATCGGAATCGGAATGGTATCGCCGATACCCAAAAAATATCGGCGATACCCGATACCGATACCGGAAATACAATGTAAGTCTATGGGAACAAAATATCGGAATTAAAAAAAACCCATTCTTGCCTTGTTGGTTAATTGTACATGAAGGAAAACAACAAAGAGTAATGTAGAATTTATTGGGGGAGGTTGAGGAGACATTAAAGGCATAGATGTTTAACACAATGCAATGGAATAGCATTAATATTTCTTTTTTTGAAATACGTTTGGATTGACGAAGAAATTGACAATGTTGTTAACCTTTTTTCTATTTTGTCAAATATGTCTGTTTCACAACTTCCATGCTCTTCACCTTTTTAACTTTTCACACACTTTCTCCTTCATAATCTTCAGCAGCATCATCTTTCTCATCAAATTATTCTTCATCTTCACCTTCTTAATCTTCTAAAACTTCTTGCTATTCATCTTTTTGTTAACATTACTTATATTGTTCTTATTAAACAGTTATTATTCTTCATATTCTACTTCTTCATCTTCTTCCTATTCATCCTTTTCATCATATTCTTATTTGTGACAGACATTCCTGTACTTGTAATCTGTAAAACTCTGAATTTTCATCCTTCCGTTCTTGCTGTCACGAAAGATTTTAATTACAACAGTATTTGTCCGCGTTCAGTTTAGCCTGCAGCAGCATCAGGCATTTTCCAGGGGCACCACGAGGAGGAACGGACTCACCCCCATACACTGCTTAGTCTTCTTCTGCTTAGAATTTAGAGCATATATTTTGCTCTTCATTTTGGTCTTATACTTAATGTTCTTCTGCTTTTTGATCTTCTGCTTATTGTTCTTCTGTCTCTTGTTCTGTATCTTGTAGTTTGTCTTAACCTTCTTTGTCCTGTTGGTGATGGTACAAAAGCCAATGGAAGTAACGAGGACCAGCTGACTGTGCTGGAACCCGGAGGGTCAGCAGAAGGAAAAGAGCCAATGGCACAACCGAGGACCAGCTGACGTTACTGGGACACGGTTACTAAGCAGGAGGTACCTGTGCTCCAAAGCACTACCAAGGACCAGCAGACGTTGCTGGAACTCGGATACCGACATGGAGGCACCTAGGCCAAAGGCACTGCGGAGAACCAGCTGACGGTACTGGAACCCGGATGGGTAGCAGAAGGTACAAGAGCCAATGAAAGTAACGAGGACCAGCTGACTGTGCTGGAACCCGGAGGGTCAGCAGAAGGAAAAGAGCCAATGGCACAACCGAGGACCAGCTGACATTACTGGGACACGGTTACTAAGCAGGAGGTACCTGTGCTCCAAAGCACTACCAAGGACCAGCAGACGTTGCTGGAACTCGGATACCGACATGGAGGCACCTAGGCCAAAGGCACTGCGGAGAACCAGCTGACGGTACTGGAACCCGGATGGGTAGCAGAAGGTACAAGAGCCAATGAAAGTAACGAGGACCAGCTGACTGTGCTGGAACCCGGAGGGTCAGCAGAAGGAAAAGAGCCAATGGCACAACCGAGGACCAGCTGACGTTACTGGGACACGGTTACTAAGCAGGAGGTACCTGTGCTCCAAAGCACTACCAAGGACCAGCAGACGTTGCTGGAACTCGGATACCGACATGGAGGCACCTAGGCCAAAGGCACTGCGGAGAACCAGCTGACGGTACTGGAACCCGGATGGGTAGCAGAAGGTACCCATGGAAATTAAAGTTGAGGCAGCAGGACTTTTTGCCGTTCACACAGCAGGGGAACAGCTGACATTACTGAACCCCAGTAACACGGGAGCAAGTGTTAACTGTGCTAACAGCACTTCCGAGAAACAACTGGCGGTGTTGTAGCCCAGGGATGAGAAGAGAACATGGTGGAGGCAGCAGGACTGTTTGCCGTTCACACAGCAGGGGAACAGCTGACATTACTGAACCCCAGTAACACAGGAGCAAGTGTAGACTGTGCTAACAGCACTTCCGAGAAACAACTGGCGGTGTTGTAACCCAAGGATGAGAAGAGAACAGGGTGGAGGCAGCAGGACTGTTTGCCGTTCACACAGCAGGGGAACAGCTGACATTACTGAACCCCAGTAACACAGGAGCAAGTGTAGACTGTGCTAACAGCACTTCCGAGAAACAACTGGCGGTGTTGTAACCCAGGGATGAGAAGAGAACATGGTGGAGGCAGCAGGACTGTTTGCCGTTCACACAGCAGGGGAACAGCTGACATTACTGAACCCCAGTAACACGGGAGCAAGTGTTAACTGTGCTAACAGCACTTCCGAGAAACAACTGGCGGTGTTGTAACCCAGGGATGAGAAGAGAACATGGTGGAGGCAGCAGGACTGTTTGCCGTTCACACAGCAGGGGAACAGCTGACATTACTGAACCCCAGTAACACAGGAGCAAGTGTAGACTGTGCTAACAGCACTTCCGAGAAACAACTGGCGCTGTTGAAGCCCAGGGTCAAGGAGGGTGTAGGCAGAGGCCTAGTATGAGACGTTTGAAGTAGAAGTTGTAGTTAGCAGCAGTAATTTTTGCCAGACACACAGCAGGGGAACAGCAGGCGTTACTGAACCCCAGAAACACATCAGCGATTGTTTTCATCTGTGCATCTAACACTTCTGAGCAGCAACTGGCGGTGTTGAAGCCCAGGGTCAAGGAGGGTGTAGGCAGAGGCCTAGTATGAGATGTTTGAAGTTGAAGTTGTAGTTAGCAGCAGTAATTTTTGCCAGACACACAGCAGGGGAACAGCAGGCGTTACTGAACCCCAGAAACACATCAGCGATTGTTTTCATCTGTGCATCTAACACTTCTGAGCAGCAACTGGCGCTGTTGAAGCCCAGGGTCAAGGAGGGTGTAGGCATAAAATATTGAGTTATTGCCTTGTTACGTGGCCATTGCAAATGTATGTACTTCAAACAAGAATAAATGAAGTTTTACTACGACAATAAAATGATGAATTTCAATTACAAGAATAGAAAAATATTTATACTTGACAGTCCTCTGTGGTTGATAACGTTTAATGGCTAACTGAAAATATGGTAACAAATTCAAAGCTTTCGAGACTACTCAGGTGTCTTCATCAGGCTAAGAGTAAAGCCAAAAATGAAGAATCACATATTTCTACACACAACAGGACACAGGAATAGCTAAGACAAGTGAGGGAGGGACAAGTGAGGGGAGACCGGCAACAAAAAGGAGAACAAGGATGAATTATCAGCGCCACACAATCACAGATAAATTAATGAATTTACCTGTGGCAAAAGACTTTTGTATGCCCGGTCATAGCATGATGGATATGGAATTACTGGTATTAAAATATAACTTCAAATATGAGAAACGTACAAAGGTTTCAGAATATAAGCTCATCATGACCTTTGACACTGTTAGTGATGGAATGAATAGATCACATGGATTTATGTCATTCTATATCAATTAAGGAATCTGCGTCTATGCCCTTCCAGGGTCATGAAAACCCAAAAAAAGACGCCAATGAGAGGGCAATCAAACTTTCTATCCTTATCTAGGAACTGTTCCAATATTTATGTTCATCCCTGTGAGATAATGACAGTTCTGATACACGTCACTTACTTGTCTTACCTATTGCACTATTCCTGTGTCCTGTTGTGTATAGAAATATGTGATGCTTAATTTTTTTATTTAGTCTTTGCCTGATGAAGAGACGTGAGTAGCCTTGAAAGCTTGCAATTTGTTTCCATCTTTTCAGTTATCCATTAAAAGGTATCAACCACTGCTGACTCTGAAGTCTAAATATTTTTCTATCTACTGGCTAACACGGTACAAAGATACACATGTTTTCTAATTTCAAGAAGGAAAAATAAAGAAAATACAAATATAAACGCATATATGCACATGCCAAAAATAAATGGAACAACACAACACCCAAAAAATTGGTAACAAAATATAGTGTTGTAAATTTAAGAATAAAAGTCCATTTTTTTTTATGAATAATGCTTAAGGAACGCTATGTTAAACCATAACATAGTGAAGACAATGGATTTTGTAATAGTCACTCATCATCATCATCGCAAATTTTATGTGACAGTCACAGACATTTCAATTATTTAAGTTCATAAAATCATAACTTTCTATAGCATGTATGACATGTCCAGCATGGACTCATCAATGTGATGATTGATGACACAATAATGTACGATAAAAAATAACCATTTAAAAAAACATTAGGCATTGTTTGTCACAATTTAAGTGTGTGCCTGCAAGTGTAGGTGAAACAAAGGCTACGGATAGCAAAGGTATATTCTATGTCTGTATCAGACAGTGGACAGCCTCTGATGGGTAATGCCGATGTTATACTGTACGTCAATAAAGTCTGCGGCTGAAATCATGCATTTTTTGCTTGTAGAGTGTTGAAGAGGGTAAAAGAATGTCTGGTTGCGCAAAGCTTTATCCGTCAACACTACCTTCCTACTGTCACGCGTAGGGTAGGGTAGCGTGTGGCAATTAGCTGACTATAAAATGTGAGGTTAGGCTGCGTTATTGCGCACTAGGGACGCAAAAAAAAATACAGCAGTAATAATTTAATGTGTAATACTCCACCTATGACAAACAAAAAAATTATGTTCCCTCTTTAACAATGTACAAGACTAACAAGCCTAATGGTTGACGCTGACTTAATTGAGATACAGTATTACATCAACATTGTCCATGAGTAACTATGCACTGTGATACCTATATACCAGTATTAATTTATATCTCTTGTGGTTGTTTCAACAGCACTTGCAGGTATAACTACCTATTGTCAGTATGCATGATGCACTTTCTAGATGTAATAATTTATTATTGGACATTATTACCATGTTTACATGCTGGCCATTTCATATATGGTGTTTGAAGTTACAGTTGGCATCAGTATGTGTATTTTATAATGTCTGTCATAAATAAAACTCGTGATGATGATGATGAGGATTTAATGATTCGTACATCCATTGACTGCATTATCTTACAGGTACAGATAAAGTTCCTTAAAAAGCATTAATTCATAAGTATGAAATGTACTTTTATGCATTAATTTCAAAATGTGAAGAGTAGACTATGTTTTATTTTTTGTTACCATTTCTAATAGACATGTGCAGATATGCGCTGTGATGACAAATTATTATTTGTCCATATTTGTCATAAAAATTTATCATTCTAGGCCTGCAAAAATTCACAATTTCATGTTTTCAGCATAACAAGCAGGGTGACGGCTCTTCCCTATTTGGAGCATGTTGGTCATGTGTTTTTCTGTCCATGTGTCGGGAACAGGAGACTTCTTGCCGTTCACACAGCAGGGGAACAGCTGGCGTTACTGAACCCCACTAACAGTAGAGCTTGTGTTTTGTTCTGTGGACACGACACTTCTGAGCAGCAACTGGCAGTGTTGGAGCCCAGGGAGTAGAGTTCAGGTGGTAGAAAGATGAACATAACAGGAGACATGGATAACGTTGCGAACCAGTTATTTAATCTGAAAACGGACAGACAAATTCTGGCGAGATCCATGCCTTGTTCATTTTCAGAAAAGTAAGCCGGTCTACATTATCGGAGGATAGTCGCATGCGACGGTCTGTTAGTACACCACCTGCAGCACTAAAGACGCGCTCCGATAATACACTGGCAGCAGGGGAAGCCAGCACCTCCAATGCATACTGGCTAAGCTCTGGCCATGTATCCAGCTTAGAGACCCAAAACTTGAATGGGGAAGAGCCATCTGGGAGTACACTGAGAGGCAAAGCCAAGTAGTCTGTCACCATCTGACGGATACGTTGCCTCCCGCTGACTGGAGCCCTCTCGGATGGTGTAGACATTTGTGGCGCTGCCACAAAACTTTGCCACATTTTTAACATACTGGTCTTTCCCTGTGCAGAGGCACTGCGTGTGCTCCCTCTTGTTGCAGAGCTCTCTACACTGCCTCGACGCACAGAGCTGCTTTGTAAAGCAGTAGCAGCAGCAGTGCTCTCGGCAGTAAGGTAGAACATTAGGGATTGCACCAGTGTGTCTTGGTACTCCCGCATTTTACGCTCCCGGTTCAACGGTGTGATGAGGCTTTTGACGTTGTCCCGGTAGCGAGGGTCTAGGAGGGTGTACACCCAATAATCAAACGTCGTGAGAATGTGGGTGATGCGGCGGTCGTTTCTTAGGCACTGCAGCATGAAATCAACCATGTGCTGCAGACTCCCAACTGGCAAAGAAACGCTGTCCTCTGCAAGAGGCGTCATCTCTGCCTGCTCTGCATCACCCCACCCTCGCTCTACATACTGACTAGAGCGTTGTGTACCTCCCTCTGGAGCGATGTCTTCCTCCTCCATTGACTCCTCCTCCTCATCCTCCTCACAAAGTGAGCCCTGCCCAGTCCTTTGTGAGGAACCACGTTGCGCTGACTTTCCAGAAGGTGATGGAATTTGTGACTCCTCATCCTCCACCTCTTCCAAAACCTCATCCCTTATTGCTTGCAGTGTTTTTTGAAGCAGGCAGATAAGGGGGACAGTCAGGCTGACTAGTGCATCATCTGCACTCGCCATCCGCGTTGACTCATCAAACGCACGCAAAACGTGGCACATGTCCTTCATAGTGGCCCACTCATTAATGGTGAAGTGTGGACGGCGCAAATTGCGTGTTGATTGCGCCTGATGCAGCTGATACTCCATTACTGCTGGCTGCTGCTCACACAACCGCTCCAACATATGTAACGTTGAATTCCACCTGGTGGATACGTCACATATGATGTGATGTTCAGGAAGGCGCAATCTGCGTTGCAGAGCTGCAATGCGCGATCTGGCCATGCTGGAACGTCGCAAGTGAGCGCACTCTAGGCGGACCTTGTGCAGCAGTGCATCAAGATCCGGATAGTCCCTCAAAAAACTCTGCACGACCAAGTTGAGCACATGTGCCAGACATGGTATGTGAGTGAGTTTGCCAAGGCCCAGAGCTGCCACCAGATTTCGGCCATTGTCACACACTACCAAGCCTGGCTGGAGATTCGCTGGCAAAAACCACACGTCGCTCTCCTGCTTGATGGCATTCCAGACCTCCTGCGCTGTGTGGCTTAGATTCCCCATGGGAATTAATTTCAGAACGGCCTGTTGCCGTTTGGCCACGGCTGTGCTCATATCGGTCGCATCAGGTAAGCGTCCACGGGTCCATGTGGAGGTAGACCGTGACGGCTCCTGCAGCAATGATTCTGAGGAACTGGAGTAGGAGGAGGAGTCAATGTGGACAGACTTGATTCCGGCAATCCTTGGAGTTGGCAGAACACGTACAGCGCCACTTGCAAGATCTGTACCCGGCTCTACAACATTCACCCAATGGGCAGTGAGTGAAAGGTATCGTCCCTGGCCATGGGTACTGGTCCACGCATCGGTGGTCAGGTGGACCTTGCTACTGACGGCGTTTAGTAGCGCATGTTTAATTTTTGCCTCAACATGCTTTTGCAGACCAGGGACGGCTTGCCTGCTGAAATAAAATCGGCTGGGCACATTGTATTGTGGGACTGCCAATGCCATTAATTCACGGAAACTGTCAGTCTCCACCAGCCTGAATGACAGCATTTCAAGGGACAGGAGTTTTGCAATGCCAGCATTCAGAGCCTGTGCTCGTGGATGGTTTGCCGAGTATGGCCGTCTTTTATCCCATGCCTGTGCTACCGATGGCTGTTTTGTGGCCTGGGTGTGTGAGGATGACAGGGAACTTGCAGCTGTGGGTGGAATAACACTGTGTCTCTGGACAACAGTGACAGAGGTTCTTCCATGGCGATCCTGTGAGGAAGCCGAACCAGCTGTGTGTGAACTGGAGGAAGAGGCTCCAACACGAGCTGAAGATGTAGGTGCTGCTGTAGGTTGGCCTACATCTCCAGTGTGTCTTTGTAACTCAACAAAGTGCTTTGACCGCACATGTTTCCACATATTTGTTGTATTAAGGTTACTGACACTTTTACCTCTTTTAATTTTTTGATTACACAGCTTGCATTTGACATAGCAAATATCATCTGCAACTGTATAAAAAAAGGACCACGCAGAGCAAGTCCTGGTAGCGCCCGGTTTGGCTGTTGGAAGAGAACTGCTCCGAACGGGTGCCAAACTGGAGGCTACAGGCAAGCGAGTCTGCAGCCTACCTCTCCCTACTGTTTGGACCGTTGGGGCAATCTCTTCCTCAGAGCTGCTCCCACCACCTTCCTGTTCCTCACGCCATGTTGGGTCTTGGACCTCATCATCTCCACCACTACCCTCTTCCAACACCTGCTGTTGTTGGGTGGTCTGGCCAGCACCATGCTCAACAGAAACTGGCAACTGAGTCTCATCATCATCAGATGCGTTCTGCGGTGTGCTGACCATCGGCACTGGCTCACCCGCCTCTTCAGATTCAGAGAGACACAGCTGTTGCGCATCACTGCATACTGCCTCTTCTTCACATTCCAGAATGCTGCTTGGCTGGGCCCCTGTTTGCAAGCCAACAGATTCTGAGAACAGAAGCAGAGACTCAGCTGGCTCCTGTACAGAGCTCTCTGACTGCCTGGGAAATTTGGCAGGCGGTGAAGAGACTGATGGTTGTTCAACAGTGCTGTGGTCCTGAGAGGAGGTGGAAGCTATTGAAGTCGATGCATTGGCTGCCATCCAACCAACAACGGCTTCAATTTGTTCTTCACGCAGCAGGGGGGTACGCTGAGCTCCTACAAAAGTGCGCATAAAGGAACGCTCACGGGGAAAACTGGTGGATGCTGTGTCACTGGGTGCGGCAGCAGCCACAGAATCCCCACGTCCTCTCCCTGCTGCAAATCCACGGCCACGACCACGACCACGTGCCTTACTCACTGACTTCTTCATCTTGGTAGATTGATAAAGAAAGTCAGAAAAGTTATAAGGCCTAAGTGTGGTTATTCCTCACAGACTACAGTGAACCCTGCAGACAACTGTTCAGTATCTGTGAAAGGCCCCTTTGTGTACTTCTATAGTGTTTGCAACCAATGTATTGTATACGGATGGAAGCGCGTCACACTAATAGATTAGATTTTTTTCCACTAAAATGGAGCAGCACCAATTAGAGAAAAATGTGAAGGATGAGGCAGTGACACACGCTCAGCAGACTACAACCGGCAGTGGTTGAAGAACAAACTGGAGCGTAATCTGCACTCAAAAAATGAAAAGCTCAGACTACAATGAACACTGAAACACAACTGTTCAGTAGCTGTTAAAGGCCCCTTTGTCTACTTCTATAGTGTTTGCAACCAATGTATTGTATACGGATGGAAGCGCGTCACACTAATAGATTAGATTTTTTTCCACTAAAATGGAGCAGCACCAATTAGAGAAAAATGTGAAGGATGAGGCAGTGACACACGCTCAGCAGACTACAACCGGCAGTGGTTGAAGAACAAACTGGAGCGTAATCTGCACTCACAAAATGAAAAGCTCACAGACTACAGTGAACACTGAAACACAACTGTTCAGTAGCTGTTAAAGGCCCCTTTGTCTACTTCCATAGTGTTTGCAACCAATGTATTGTATACGGATGGAAGCGCGTCACACTAATAGATTAGATTTTTTTCCACTAAAATGGAGCAGCACCAATTAGAGAAAAATGTGAAGGATGAGGCAGTGACACACGCTCAGCAGACTACAACCGGCAGTGGTTGAAGAACAAACTGGAGCGTAATCTGCACTCAAAAAATGAAAAGCTCACAGACTACAGTGAACACTGAAACACAACTGTTCAGTAGCTGTTAAAGGCCCCTTTGTCTACTTCTATAGTGTTTGCAACCAATGTATTGTATACGGATGGAAGCGCGTCACACTAATAGATTAGATTTTTTTCCACTAAAATGGAGCAGCACCAATTAGAGAAAAATGTGAAGGATGAGGCAGTGACACACGCTCAGCAGACTACAACCGGCAGTGGTTGAAGAACTAACTGGAGCGTAATCTGCACTCACAAAATTAAAAGCTCACAGACTACAGTAAACCCTGCAGACAACTGTTCAGTAGCTGTGAAAGGCTCCTTTCTGTACTTCTATAGTGTTTGCAACCAATGTATTGTATACGGATGGAAGCACGTCACACTAATAGATTTGATTTTTTTCTAATATAATGGAGCTGCACCAATTCCACAAAATAAAATTAAAAAAAAAAAAGAGTCAGTGACACGTGCAGATGCCTACAAACAGCGGTGGATGCAGAGCAAACTGCAGCGTCACCTGCACTGTCACACACACACCTTGCACAGAGCTGTTAAAACAACACTGGCAAAATGAAGCTTTACACAGCGGTTGGTAAACAAGCCTGCCTCAAGCACAGTAGTACACAAAATCGCAATATCTAACTGTCCCTCAGAGTGAGCAGAGTAGCGTTCTGTCCCTAACTGAGTTCACAGCACAGTGACGCTAAAATGGCTGCGGCGCCTTTTATAGTGCATTCTGACATCATTTCAGCAGCCAATCACAGCCATGCCATTAGTTAAGATGACCGCAGCATTACAGGATGTGCCCACACTTCATAAGATTCATCATTGGCTGACTAACATCACATTGCCTCTCAAAGAATTATGGGAACTTCCGATTCCGGTATACGATATTGAAAAAGTATCGGAATTAAGTATCGGAATTCCGATAACGCGAATATCGGCCGATACCCGATACTTGCGGTATCGGAATGCTCAACACTAGTTATCACCTTTGCTTTATGGCAAGGTGCTCCATCATGCTGGAAAAGGCATTGTTGATCGCCAAACTGCTCTTGGAGGGTTGGGAGAAGTTGCTCTTTGAGGACATTCTGGTACCATTCTTTATTCATGGCTGTGTTTTTAGGCAAGACTGTGAGAGAGCCGATTCCCTTGGCTGAGAAGCAACCCCACACATGAATGGTTTCAGGATGCTTAACAGTTGGCATGAGACAAGACTGGTGGTAGCGCTCACCTTGTCTTCTCCGAATGAGGCGTTTTCCTGATGTCCCAAACAATCGAAAAGGGGATTCATCAGAGAAAATAACTTTACCCTAGTCCTCAGCAGTCCACTGCCTGTACCTTTTGCAGAATATCAGTCTGTCCATGATGTTTTTTCTGGAGAGAAGTGGCTTCTTTGCTGCCCTTCTTGAGACCAGGCCTTGCTCCAAGAGTCTCCGCCTCACAGTGCGTGCAGATGCACTCACACCTACCTGCTGCCATTCATGAGCAAGCTCTGCACTGCTGGTAGCCCGATCCCGCAGCTGAAACACTTTTAAGAGACGGTCCTGGCGCTTGCTGGTCTTTCTTGGGCGCCCTGGAGCCTTTTTGGCAACAATGGAACCTCTCTCCTTGAAGTTCTTGATGATGCGATAGATTGTTGACTGAGGTGCAATCTTTCTAGCTGCGATACTCTTCCCTGTTAGGCCATTTTTGTGCATTGCAATGATGACTGCACGTTTTTCTTTAGAGATAACCATGGTTAACAGAAGAGAAACAATGATGCCAAGCACCAGCCTCCTTTTAAAGTGTCCAGTGGTGTCATTCTTACTTAATCATGACAGATTGATCTCCAGCCATGTCCTCATCAACACCCACACCTGTGTTAATGGAGCAATCACTGAAAAGAGGTTAGCTGGTCCTTTTAAGGCAGGGCTGCAATGATGTTGAAATGTGTTTTGGGGGATAAAGTTCATTTTCTAGCCAAATATTGACTTTGCAAGTAATTGCTGTTAAGCTGATCACTCTTTATAACATTCTGGAGTATATGCAAATTGCCATTAGAAAAAGTGAAGCAGTAGACTGTAAAAATTAATATTTGTGTCATTCTCAAAACTTTTGGCCATGACTGTACACTCCCTGACAGAAGTTATGTCGCTTATCCATGTTATGTAAATAAAAGCTTATAACCTGACGTTAAATTCATCCATTGGTTGTATAAATTATTCTTTTGAAAGCTGAAACCTTCTGAAATGTGGTTTAGGTTAAGAAAATAAATTGCCATCAATGCAGAAATATTGATCATTTAATGGACACAGAATGGTCAGATTTTGGCAAGACAAAAGTTTTGTCGCCTGGTCATATAATGCACCCAATCCTAGTTTACATCCTCACCTGTGTTCAGTAAATGATCGGTTAATTAGTGGGTGTGTATAAAAAGAAACCCAGCACCCCAGACCTTCACGTGAACTGCAACTTGCGCTCTGACAACATGCCAAAAATCCACCCTGCGACCAAAGCCTGGATTATCAAGTGGCTGGCACCTTTAACCCCTCTCTGCCATCGGCTCTCGTCCATAAAACCCGTGACAATCTGACCATGGACGGGATAGTACGTCCAAGGCGATCAACTGCGCTCCCGGAGGGAGCGCTGTTGTGAATGGACTTGAAATGAGTTCTGAGCAGAGGCTCCCTCTGGTGGTTACAAGCGGTACTGGACTGTCCAGTGAAGATTGTGAGGAGTGGGAATCAGGTGTTACTGACTGGTCTTATATAAGGGAGTCGCCTTCCCATCAGGGTTGCCGGTGATCAATTGCTCTGGTCTCAATCCTTGAGTCCTGTTTCCTTTGTAGCCTGCTGTGTCATGTCTGCATCTCCTGCTAACAGATAAGACATTTTCTTCTTTTTGTTTTTGTGCTTGATTTTTGCATTTTGTCCTGCACTTCTGTGGGGCCTTCAGGGTCCCCTCCGGGGGCTTTTGCCCTCTCAGTTTAGTTCAGCCACTGATGTTTGTACTTTTGCTTTTTCCAGTTTTTTCAGTGGCTGCTGTTTTGATTTTGTTACACCAGAGAACTAATTTAGGTGGTAGAGGTCGTGTGATCTCAGGTGATTTTGAAATTAGTAGAGTTGGTGCTTTTCAGGGTTTTTTGGGTTTGCAGTAAGTGCCCTTCCTATCCTTTTCTATTTAGGTAGTTTGGGCCCCAACGTTTGCTCATACTATTTTCTGTCTGTGTCAGTATTTCATCTTGTCTAACCGCCATTACATGTTTGGGGGCTTTCTATGTTCTTTGGGGATCTGCTCCGGGGCAGATAGCTTTCCTCTTTCTATCTTTAGGTGTAGTTAGTTTCTCAGGCTGTGACGAGGCGTCTAGGACCAACGTAGGAACGCTCCACGGCTGCCTCTAGTTGTGGTGGTTAGTCAGGGTACTGCAATCTCATAGATTCCAACTTCTCTGGTGTATTGCCTTTTTTACCTGCACTCCTCAGCTACCGAAACATAACAGTATCACCGGCCTAAAAATTGAAAATTGTATGGTACTCACAGAAGGGAAAAAATATTGTGAAAGAAAAAAGGTTGTCAGAGTTGTCAGAGATATTTTTCTGTTTGTTGCATTTTTTTTTTCCCTCTGTATCTCTGGGTGCTGGGGAGGATTTTTTTTTCTCTCAATGGAGTTTGCACAGTTGTCTGGCCGTGTGGATCAGCTTGCCACTGAGGTTTGGAGTATTGCTGCCTATCTTGCTAGGTTGCCTGTTGTGGAACCTAGGATTCCCATGCCAGATTTGTTTTTAGGGGATCGAGCTAAGTTTCAGAATTTCAAAACTAATTGTAAATTGTTTTTTGCCTTAAAATCTAAGTCGTCAGGGAACGCAGCGCAGCAGGTTCAAATTGTCATCTCTCTCCTGCGCGGCGATCCTCAGGATTGGGCTTTTTCCCTGACACCTGGGGATCCTGTTTTGAGTGATGTTGTCTATATTTTTCCCCTTTTCATATGTAAAGCGCCATGGAATAAATGGCGCTATTTAAATATATAATAATAATAATAATAATGTTGATGCATTTTTTCAGGCTTTGGGGTTATTGTACGATGAGCCTAATGTCACTGATCAAGCTGAAAAAGCCTTGTTGGCATTAAATCAGGGTCTTGATGACGCTGAGTTATACTGTCAGAGATTCCGTAGGTGGGCAGTCCTGACCAAGTGGAATGATGACGCTTTGGCGGCCCTTTTTCGAAAGGGTCTGTCAGATAATGTAAAGGATGTTATGGTGGGATTCTCTGTCCCCTCTGGTCTTAATGATTCTATGTCATTAGCGATTCAAATTGACAGACGTTTGCGTGAGCGGAGAAGTATGCGTGGAATGGTGTTGCCTTGTGAACCTGCTTCTGAACCCATGCAGTGTAATAGAGTGGTGTCTGGGGCACAGCGTCATGAGTTTCGAAAGCGCAATGGGTTATGTTTCTACTGTGGTGATGCCTCTCATGCTATTTCAGTCTGCCCTAAGCGGGGAAGACGTTTTGCACGCTCAGTTGTCTTGGGTAGTGTTCAGACTAAGTTTTTATTAATTGTCACTCTGATATGCTCTCTGTCCTCATTTTCTGCTCAGGCTTTCGTTGATTCTGGAGCAGCTATTAACCTGATGGATTATGATTTTGCTAAACGTTGTGGGTTTCCCTTGATACCCCTACAGAAGTCTATTCCCCTACTGGGGATCGATTCTACCCCTTTGGCTGAGAATAAACCTCAGTTCTCTACTCAGGTGATACTGAGGGTTGAACCTGATCATCAGGAGTGCTGTAAATTTTTGGTTCTGTATAATCTGCATGATATTATCGCACTGGGCTTCCCTTGGTTGCAGTCTCATAATCCTGTTTTGGATTGGAAATCTGTGTCTGTAACCAGTTGGGGCTGCCAATGTGTTAATACCAACACTCCTGTTTTTTCTGCCTCCCCCCAGGCTCAGGATGTTCCTGACTTTTTGATTGATTTTTCTGATGTGTTTAGCGAAAGTAAATCTGCATCCTTGCCTCCCCATAGGAGCTATGACTGCGCTATTGAATTAGTGCCTGGTAGTAAATTCCCTAAAGGTCGCCTTTTTAACTTGTCTGTACCTGAACATGACGCTATGCGGTCTTATATCAAGGAATCATTGGAGAAGGGTCATATCAAACCATCCTCTTCACCCTTAGGTGCCGGTTTTTTCTTTGTGGCCAAAAAGGATGGTTCATTAAGGCCGTGTATTGATTATCGTCTTTTGAACAATGTTACTGTAAAATATCAATACCCGTTACCTTTGATTTCTGACCTGTTTTCCAGGGTGAAAAACGCTACTTGGTTTACCAAGCTTGACCTCAGGGGGGCATATAACCTTATTCGCATTAAGCACGGGGATGAATGGAAGACGGCATTCAATACCCCTGAGGGGCATTTTGAGTACCTTGTGATGCCCTTTGGGCTCACTAATACTCCTTCTGTCTTCCAGTCCTTCATGAATGACATTTTCAGGGATTTTGTGGATAAATTTCTGATTGTTTATTTGGATGATATCTTGATTTTTTCTAATGACTGGGACTCTCATGTGAAACATGTTCGAACTGTATTCCAGATTTTGAGAGAGAATGCTCTGTATGTGAAGGGATCAAAGTGTCTTTTTGGCGTACAGAGGATCTCATTTCTGGGATTCATTTTGTCCCCATCTGTTATTGAAATGGACCCGGTCAAGGTTCAGGCCATCTGTGATTGGGTCCAACCTACTTCATTAAAGGCTCTTCAAAGATTTTTGGGTTTTGCCAATTTTTATCGGAAATTTATTGGTAATTTCTCGGTTATTGTTAAACCATTGACTGATTTGACCAGAAAGGGTTCTGATGTGGTGAATTGGCCTCCTGAGGCAGTCTCTGCATTTCAGGAACTTAAGCAGAGATTCACTTCTGCTCCTGTTATACGGCAGCCTGATGTTTCTCTGCCATTTCAGGTGGAGGTTGATGCCTCTGAAATTGGGGCAGGTGCCGTTTTGTCCCAAAAAGATCCAGAGACCTCTAAAAGTAACCCTTGTGCCTTTTTCTCTCGAAAATTTTCTCCTACTGAACGTAATTATGACGTGGGTAATCGGGAGTTACTGGCCATGAAGTGGGCTTTTGAAGAGTGGAGACATTGGCTGGAGGAGCCAAACATCAGGTGGTGGTCCTTACGGACCATAAGAATCTGGTTTATCTGGAATCTGCCAAGCGACTCAATCCTAGACAGGCCAGGTGGGCCTTGTTTTTCACACGTTTTAATTTTGTGGTTTCCTTTCTTCCTGGCACTAAGAATGTTAAGGCGGATGCCCTCTCGAGGAGTTTCCTTGCGGACTCTCCTGAGTTATCTGATCCTTCTGTTATTTTGAAAGAGGGTGTAGTTCTTTCCGCCATCTCGCCCAATTTGAGACTTGCTCTGGAGGGGTGTCAGGAGGATAGGCCCGAGCGCTGCCCTGTTGGAAAATTGTTTGTCCCGGACCAGTGGAAAAAGAGTGTGATGTCTGAGATTCATTGTTCCGCGTTGGCTGGGCATCCCGGAATTTTTGGTACCAGAGACTTGGTTAGTCGGTCCTTTTGGTGGCCTACCTTGTCTCGTGATGTCAGGGAATTTGTGCAGTCCTGCGGGACTTGCTCTCGCTCCAAGCCTTGCTCTCGCTCTAGTGGTTTGTTGATGCCATTGCCTGTGCCCAAGAGACCATGGACCCATATCTCTATGGATTTCATTTCCGACCTCCCTGTTTCTCAGAGAATGATCGTCATCTGGGTGATTTGCGATAGGTTTTCCAAGATGATACATCTTGTGCCATTACCTAAGTTGCCTTCCTCCTCTGAATTGGTGCCTTTGTTCCTTCAGCACGTGGTTCGTTTACACGGCATTCCTGAGAACATTGTGTCTGACAGAGGAGTCCAGTTTGTTTCCAGATTTTGGAGGATCTTTTGTTCTAAACTTGGTGTTCAATTGTCTTTCTCCTCGGCGTTTCATCCTCAGACCAATGGTCAAACTGAGAGAACAAACCAGACATTGGAGACTTATCTAAGATGCTTTGTGTCTGCTGATCAGGATGACTGGGTCTCTTTTTTGCCTTTGGCTGAGTTTGCTCTTAATAATAGGGCTAGCTCTGCCATTGGTTGTATAAATTATTCTTTTGAAAGCTGAAACCTTCTGAAATGTGGTTTAGGTTAAGAAAATAAATTGCCATCAATGCAGAAATATTGATCATTTAATGGACACAGAATGGTCAGATTTTGGCAAGACAAAAGTTTTGTCGCCTGGTCATATAATGCACCCAATCCTAGTTTACATCCTCACCTGTGTTCAGTAAATGATCGGTTAATTAGTGGGTGTGTATAAAAAGAAACCCAGCACCCCAGACCTTCACGTGAACTGCAACTTGCGCTCTGACAACATGCCAAAAATCCACCCTGCGACCAAAGCCTGGATTATCAAGTGGCTGGCACCTTTAACCCCTCTCTGCCATCGGCTCTCGTCCATAAAACCCGTGACAATCTGACCATGGACGGGATAGTACGTCCAAGGCGATCAACTGCGCTCCCGGAGGGAGCGCTGTTGTGAATGGACTTGAAATGAGTTCTGAGCAGAGGCTCCCTCTGGTGGTTACAAGGGGTACTGGACTGTCCAGTGAAGATTGTGAGGAGTGGGAATCAGGTGTTACTGACTGGTCTTATATAAGGGAGTCGCCTTCCCATCAGGGTTGCCGGTGATCAATTGCTCTGGTCTCAATCCTTGAGTCCTGTTTCCTTTGTAGCCTGCTGTGTCGTGTCTGCATCTCCTGCTAACAGATAAGACATTTTCTTCTTTTGTTTTTGTGCTTGATTTTTGCATTTTGTCCTGCACTTCTGTGGGGGCCCTCAGGGTCCCCTCCGGGGGCTTTTGCCCTCTCAGTTTAGTTCAGCCACTGATGTTTGTACTTTTGCTTTTTCCAGTTTTTTCAGTGGCTGCTGTTTTGATTTTGTTACACCAGAGAACTAATTTAGGTGGTAGAGGTCGTGTGATCTCAGGTGATTTTGAAATTAGTAGAGTTGGTGCTTTTCAGGGTTTTTTGGGTTTGCAGTAAGTGCCCTTCCTATCCTTTTCTATTTAGGTAGTTTGGGCCCCAACGTTTGCTCATACTATTTTCTGTCTGTGTCAGTATTTCATCTTGTCTAACCGCCATTACATGTTTGGGGGCTTTCTATTATCTTTGGGGTTCTGCTCCGGGGCAGATAGCTTTCCTCTTTCTATCTTTAGGTGTAGTTAGTTTCTCAGGCTGTGACGAGGCGTCTAGGACCAACGTAGGAACGCTCCACGGCTGCCCCTAGTTGTGGTGGTTAGTCAGGGTACTGCAATCTCATAGATTCCAACTTCTCTGGTGTATTGCCTTTTTTACCTGCACTCCTCAGCTACCGAAACATAACAGAGCGCAGCTGATCGCCGTCGGTGTCAGCTGATTATCACAGCTGACACCCGGGACTATGTGCCAGGAGCGGTCATGGACCGCTCCCGGCACATTAACCCCTGGCACACCGCGATCAAACATGATCGCGGTGTACCAGGGGCACAGGGGAGCATTGCGCAGGGAGGGGGCTCCCTGCGCGCTCCCCTGAGACCCTCAGAACAGCGCGATGTGACTGCGCTGTTCTGAAGGCCTCTTCCCTGCAGGACCCCAGATCCAAGATGGCCGCCGGGTCCTGCATGGAGGCGGCTTCCTCAGTGCCTATTGAGAGCAGGCACTGAGAAGCCTGCAGCAGTGCCAGAGCGATCGCTGATGTGACAGAGTGCTGTGCACACTGTCACACCAGCGATCTGATAAAATACAGTGATGTCTCACCCTGGGACAAAGTAAAAAAGTAAAAAAAAAATCAAAATCACAAGTGTAAAAAAAAATGTCAAAATGAAGGAAAAAAAATATTCCTCAATAAATTCATTTCTTCCTGTAAATAAAAAAACAAAACAATAAAAGTACACATATTTGGTATCGCCGCATCCGTAACAACCCCCCCTATAAAACTGTCCCACTAGTTAACCCCTTTAGTGAACCACTTAAAAAAAAAAAAAGCAAAAAATCAATGCTTTATCATCATACCGCTGAGCAAAAAGTAGAATAACACGCGATCAAAAAGACCGATATAAATAAACATGGTACCGCTGAAAACGTCATCTTGTCCCGCAAAAAACGAGCCACCACACAGCATCCTCAGCGAAAAAGTAAAAAAGTTACAGCTTGCAGAATAAAGCGATGCAAAAATAATTATTTTTTAAATAAAATTGTTTTTATTGTATAAAAGCGCCAAAACCTTAAAAAAATTATATAAATGAGGTATCGCCATAATCGAACTGACCCGAAGAATAAAACTGCTTTATCAATTTTACCTCACGCAGAACGGTATAAATGCCCCCCCCCAAAAGAAATTCATGAATTGCTGATTTTTGTTCATTCTAACCTCCCACAAATGGAAATAAAAAGTGATCAAAAAATGTCACGTGCTCAACAATAATACCAATAAAAATGTCAACTCGTACCGCAAAAAATAAGACCTCACATGACTCTGTGGGCCAAAATATGCAAAAAACACAGCTCTCAAAATGTGGTGATGCAAAAACTATTTTTTGCAATAAAAAGCGTCTTGACAGCTGCCAATCATAAAAACCCGCTATAAATAGTAAATTAAACCCCCTTTATCACCCCTTAGTTAGTGAAAAATAATAAAATAAAAAAAATTTATTCATTTCCATTTTCCCATTAGGGTTAGGGTTAGGTTTGCGCCTAAAGTTAGGGTTAGGGTTGCGCCTAAAGTTAGGATTAGGGTTAGGGTTGGGATTAGGGTTAGGGGTGTGTTAGGGTTAAGTTTGTGGTTAGGGTTATGGTTAGGGTTGGGAATAGGGTTAGGGGTGTGTTGGGGTTAGGGTTGGAGTTAGGCTTGGGGGTTTCCACTGTTTAGGCACATCAGGGGCTCTCCAAATGTGACATGGCGTCTGATCTCAATTGCAGCCAATTCTGCGTTGAAAAAGTCAAACGGTGCTCCTTCACTTCTGAGCTCTGCCATGCGCCCAAACAGTAGTTTACACACACATATGGGGTATGAGCGTACAGTCATGGACAAAAGTTTTGAGAATGACACAAATATTAATTTTTACAAAGTCTACTGCTTCACTTTTTCTAATGGCAATTTGCATATACTCCAGAATGTTATAAAGAGTGACCAGCTTAACAGCAATTACTTGCAAAGTCAATATTTGGCTAGAAAATGAACTTTATCCCCCAAAACACATTTCAACATCATTGCAGCCCTGCCTTAAAAGGACCAGCTAACCTCTTTTCAGTGATTACTCCATTAACACAGGTGTGGGTGTTGATGAGGACATGGCTGGAGATCAATCTGTCATGATTAAGTAAGAATGACACCACTGGACACTTTAAAAGGAGGCTGGTGCTTGGCATCATTGTTTCTCTTCTGTTAACCATGGTTATCTCTAAAGAAACACGTGCAGTCATCATTACAATGCACAAAAATGGCCTAACAGGGAAGAGTATCGCAGCTAGAAAGATTGCACCTCAGTCAACAATCTATCGCATCATCAAGAACTTCAAGGAGAGAGGTTCCATTGTTGCCAAAAAGGCTTCAGGGCGCCCAAGATAGACCAGCAAGCGCCAGGACCGTCTCTTAAAAGTGTTTCAGCTGCGGGATCGGGCTACCAGCAGTGCAGAGCTTGCTCAGGAATGGCAGCAGGCAGGTGTGAGTGCATCTGCACGCACTGTGAGGCGGAGACTCTTGGAGCAAGGCCTGGTCTCAAGGAGGGCAGCAAAGAAGCCACTTCTCTCCAGAAAAAACATCATGGACAGACTGATATTCTGCAAAAGGTATAGGCAGTGGACTGCTGAGGACTGGGGTAAAGTTATTTTCTCTGATGAATCCCCTTTTCGATTGTTTGGGACATCAGGAAAACGCCTCATTCGGAGAAGACAAGGTGAGCGCTACCACCAGTCTTGTCTCATGCCAACTGTTAAGCATCCTGAAACCATTCATGTGTGGGGTTGCTTCTCAGCCAAGGGAATCGGCTCTCTCACAGTCTTGCCTAAAAACACAGCCATGAATAAAGAATGGTACCAGAATGTCCTCCAAGAGCAACTTCTCCCAACCCTCCAAGAGCAGTTTGGCGATCAACAATGCCTTTTCCAGCTTGATGGAACACCTTGCCATAAAGCAAAGGTGATAACTAAATGGCTCAGGGAACAAAACATAGAGATTTTGGGTCCATGGCCTGGAAACTCCCCAGATCTTAATCCCATTGAGAACTTGTGGTCAATCATCAAGAGACGGGTGGACAAACAAAAACCTAAAAATTCTGACAAAATGAAAGCATTGATTGTGCAAGAATGGACTGCTATCAGTCAGGATTTGGTCCAGAAGTTGATTGTGAGCATGCCAGGGAGAATTGCAGAGGTCCTGAAGAAGAAGGGTCAACACTGCAAATATTGACTTGCTGCATTAACTCATTCTAACTGTCAATATAAGCTTTTGTTACTCATATGTTTGCAATTATATTTCTGTCTGTGATAAAAACATCTGTCAAACACACATAAAAACCAGAGGGCAGCAGATCATGTGAAAATATAATATTTGTGTCATTCTCAAAACTTTTGGCCATGACTGTACTCAGGACAAATTGCACAATAACTCTTGGAGTCCAATTTCTTCTGTTACCCTT